>VUQK01015877.1:0-10589 GCA_015106715.1 Bujurquina vittata
ACACACACACACACACACACACGCACACACACACGCACACACACACACACACACAGAGCATGAGACGCCTTGCTGTCTGCAGGATACTATGTGGTTGACTCTAGTTTTGCTTCACGGCATTAACACAGCCGATAGGAAAACAGCAATTACAAGCGTAACACCTGATGCTCAAAGTATAATGGCAAACAACAACAGGCCTCTACTGGTATAGCTATAGCTTCTATTGCAGGCCACTACTGAGCCTACAGAATATGAATACAAAGGATTGCTGTTCAGGGTTTGTGGATGCAGCTAATTATTACATAAATTTGTAATATGTAAAAGCAGGTAAAAAGCAAGAGCACCTTGGCCTATAAAAGTGTGACAAATAATATGGCAAAGCCAATAAACAATCCGTCTTGAAGAGAATTCAGGTTAATAAAAATGAGGAATCCAACAAACATGGAACACACTTTCCCTTATTAAACAGAAACTGCTTCCTAAATGTAACGGAGCCAATTTGAACATGTTAGAGATATTTATTTTCATGATGACGCAGTCAGCATATTCTCCAAGGCTGTTATCCAGAGGCTGCGTGCTCAGAGTAATTAGCTGCACACTTTTCAATTTTTCAGCCTGACTTTTAAACTTTGAGGTTGACAACATCAAACCAGAGGCCAGAGTAATGTCTAACAGGGTCAGCTGTGCAGTAATGTGCGTACTGTGCATCTTGTGTCTTACTTGGTGATGGGGTTGACGCTGGCTTCCACCACAGACAGGCCTTTACAGCATTTTATATTGTCTGGAAACTCCTGGATTCCTGTTTGGGAGGCAACGAGTCACAAATAATGTTTAGTTACACAAAATTTTAGACAGCCTGCTTTAGTTTCTTCTTCTTCTGTGCAGTTACAGTATTACAACTATGAGGTTTTACTCTGGCCTGCCTGAATTCTTATTAAACCTGGTTGTTTAGGCTGGATACCGTTTTTACTGATGTCGAGCTCTTTTAGGTTCACCAGGCTGGCGATGGTGGTGGGCAGGTTGGACAGGTCGTTATCTGGCATGCTCAGCTTCTTCAAGGCCTGGCAGTTGAAGAGTTGCTATAGGAACACAGAAATGGATGACCAAGGAATTATAGTCTGATGACAAAATCAACTTGACCTTAAGTAAAAAGGTAGAAAAGGACAGCGCATTGAAAGTCACCTGGAGCCATGCGCCATTTAATGTTGTGAAAAGGTAGGCCATTTTAGCAGCACTTGTCTATGAATAATGCACGCTTAATCTCTTCCATATAGTGGCCCGAAGGATAAAACACATTCTAGCGTAAAAGCAAAAAACATCTAGAGAAATGTGCTCCTCAACAGAAAGATTATGCAAATTATAAAACATATTCAAAAATGAAAGCTTTTGCTTAGAGTACATAAATGATATAATGCAAAAAAATGCAAAAACACAAAATATAACAAAGCAAATGGTCAAAACTGAGAGCTCAATCTGATATAACAGATTCTAAATAAGCAGCAACATAATTGTTTTTCATTAAGGCTTATTAGGAAGAAAAACATAAACGGCATAGCAAAATTGCTTCACTTAGTCTCCACTTCCTGCCTTTTAACAAAGTTTTGAATCACTCTTAGTGCCTGCTAGAATCAATGGCATGTTCAACATCCAGATTTAAGTCAGAGTCATAGACCAAAAAGGCCTCAGCAAGAGCATTCATTTGAATGACCAAGCTAAGCTGACCTGGACAATTTTATTCCCCCAGAGTATCTATATTATCCATGAAACCAAAAACCTGAGGCGTCTCTTCATAAATTTCACTGACTGTTATACAGCAACACTAGAGCAACTCTACAGTTCTGGAACTCGTTATATTTCACTATATCAGTGGGTATAATGTAGTAAACTCTGTGCTAGCTACAGTAGCTATATGCTAACAGCTACTGTCAGAAATAGAAAAAAGGGGATTTGCCTAGCTTGTATTCATATAGTCTCATATACAATACAGTCTTTCCAAATTTCTTCGATTTAATATTAGGTTGGTGGTTTTAATGTTGAAGCTGACATATTTTGTGTCAGGCAGTATGTCAGCTCCATTAATTCTAGTGAATTCTCTTCAGCAGAAAGACATAAGGAAAGAGTTACAGTATTCTAAAATGGGCAGGTCTGCTCTGAGCTAAGAGGTCACACCAGGCCACTGTAACACAGCCTTCTACACACTCACACACATGTAGAAGCTGTCCAACTCACTCACATAGAGCCAGTCACTCTATTGGTGGCACAGACACACACTGTGAAGACTGAGCAAAACTTTAAAGTCAGTTAAATGTGAGGTTGTGCATCTCATGCAGCCTTATTAGACTGTCTCCACTCATGCAGGCTATATTTGGAAATCTAATTCACCATCTTTGTCATTTAAACCAGGCCAGGATAGCCATAAAATGTGACGGCCCTTTAATAAGCAGCACCTGTAATTCTCCTTGAAATTTTAGAAGGGTATTCTACATCAGCACTCCTCACATGGGTCATTTGAAAGTACTGGCTGCCTCTGTGAGGCTCCCTGTGTAAGCTAATGCAAATATATGGATATTTTTTTTTTATAGAATTGCTAATATCAGGTCTCATATTATCACTGACCCATCTACTCAGACATCAACCTCTGTTGCTTTTGACCACTTCAAGCCTGTGCCTTTTTCTTTGCCACTTCAAACCCACGAGATATTATTCCATCTCTCCAACTGAAGGATGTTTTTGACACTGTGGGAATGAGTGTGCTGTCTATTTTCAACAGCAGTCTTCATACTGGGTGTGTCCCTGATTTTAAACATGCTGTGGTGGAGCCTAATCTTAAAAATCAAAAGCATGATGCAACAGCTTTATCCAAATTCAGACTGATTTTTAAAAGGCCTGCTCTTTATAAACTCCAGGACAAAGTTGTCCATCAGCTCCAAAACTTTTTAGATTGAAATGGTATTACTGACATATTTCAGTCTGCATTTAAAACACACACACAAAAAAAAAAAAACGACACAAAATTTCAAATCTTTCGGATGCGAACTTGTTGTGTAACCTACATACACACCGGATGGGTTGCGTTTTTATGACTAAATCGTCCTCATAACACGCTCTGGAGGATTTTGAGACCTGAATGGCTTTAAATTTTCGTAACTCAAATGAACAGAAAACAGACGTCATTGTGTTTGGTTCTCCTGATCTCTGCAATCTTGGCCCTTTAAAGACTTATTTAAAACCCTTTGCGAGGAACTTGGGAGTGATCTTTGAGAGCAAATCACATTTTTGACAAACACATTAATGCTTTCCTTAAATCTAGCTTCCTTCACCTTTAGCTACTTGCAAAAGTGAAGCCATTCCTCAGTTTAAGAGACTTAGATAATGCTATATATTCCTTTATTTTCAACTTGACTATTGTAATAGTCTTTATTCAGGTGTCAGTCTGCCACTGTATAGCCGACTGCTGGCCCAAAATGCTGCAGCACAGTTACTAACTGGCACTTGGCGTCTGCCAGTCAGCTTTCGAGGCATTGCATGGGTTGGCACATCTTACCTCTCCAATCTTTTAAGTTTGTACATTGTCTCTAGATCACAGAGGTCTGCTGAGCAAATGCTCCTAGCTGTCCCGAGGTCGAGATTAAAGCACAGAGGAGCTCAGGTCTTTGCAGTTACTGCTCTGAAACTGTGGAACAAACTGTCCTCTTCACATCAGGACCTCCCAACATTAGACACTTAAAAAAAACTTTTAGAAAACCCATTTTTATTATCTAGCTTTTAAATGAGAATGAATTCCACATACAATACTTTAATTGTGTTATTTTTACTTAGGTTTTCTTATTTAATATGTCATTTGATTGTTTTAGATGTTTAGCACTTTGGTATTTAAATGTGCTATAGAAACAAACATGATTAATATACAGTATTAACATTTGTAAACTAATGGTATCACAGCCAAATAGTGAGAGTGCGTATACACAAGGGCATTGTGAGTTAGCATCAGTTGTTAAAATGCCAAATATAATATCTTCCAATAAATCATAAACAAAGCGACTGGTCAAAAGACAATTAGTGTGCATCACATACACCACTGTGCAAAAAGTTGCAGCACTCTCTCAATAAATCTGTGTGAGTGAAGTGAAAAGACAGTATTTGATCCTTAATTACAACTCAGCTTAAGGATGGCCTTCACCTTCAGCTGGAACAGTGCAGGTCGTGGTAACAGTGGATGAACTCAACACCCTTCAGTCATGAATTTGATAAACTGTGAGTATAAACAGAGTTCTCCTGAACAGCAGGATACTAAGATTTTGCATCTTAGTATATATTAGCTTTTGTTCTGGCTTGAAGAGCTGAATAGTAGAAGAACAGTGTTTCCAAAAGGCTTAAACATTAGGATGAAAAAAAAATCCAAAAAGAGGTCAGTGAAAGAAAAAATTAACACATGACTCAGGGCTACCTTGGGTAATTCCTCAATCTGGTTGGCGTCTAGGTAGAGCTCCTCCAGAGTTCTCTCAAAGCTGAAGATTTCCTTGGGGACCTGCTGCAGGCTGCAGTGGGAGTAATCCAACACTGAGATCACTTCCTCTTCACCACGGAAACAACGGCACGGCACCAGCCGGCCAATCAGCTTCCGTTTGGTGGTCATTTCCAGACACTGCACTGAAATGGTGAGAAAAGGAGAAACATGATGTTAGATGCCTTTCAGTTTCTGCAACTTGTGCACGTTAATAGGCTTTTTGTAACTGATGGAGTTGGAACCTTTGTGTAGAATCTTGCTGGTCTAACAGCATCATGTACAGTACAGCACATGGGCAGACTAAGTTACTAAAAGACTCTGATATATCAAACTAGTATAAAAATGTTCTGGCAGTGGAGCTGGAATTAAAATTCATGAGTGGGATTTTCTCAAAAATGTGATAACAGCAATGTGAGCTGCATTCATTCACGGTGACAGATTTTGGATCTTTTGATGAGTCATGAAATAAATAAATGCACAAAGAAACACATTTTCACATACCACCTACTGCACAATTATTCCCAATGTGCAGAGAAAAAAATGTGCTAATTTAAATCTGAGGGTGCAAAAACAATGTGTTAAACACACAGTGAGATCGGACATAGAAGCTTAACTTTGGACACATATCATCTATAAGCCCTGCAAAGGCTGGAGGACACATACTGAGCCCTACACAGTCCTGCAGAGGATGAGAAACTGTAAACCAGTGGTTACCAAATAGTGTGCCAAGTCAGGTTAGTCTATTGTGGGATTTTGTGGGCATATGCAATAATATTTATTTATTTATTTTACTGAATTATCACAAATTATTTTGTCTGTAGGCCAGGATGCAGCTATATACTTTCTGAGGCATATGGGGACACATTTTTAGGCGCCCCCCCCAAACCTGCGTCCTCTCAAGGTTTACTGTGTTCATGTGTGCAGATCTCACTTATTCATGGACTTATAAAATACAAGACTTCTATTACAGGCTGCCTTTTACAATTTTTGTTTATTTATAATTTCGATAATTTCTTCTATAATTAATCTGTTTTATGATTCACCATCTAGTTAAACAAATTATTACAAGTTCCCTCATTTTTCTTGTTATGATCTGTTATATTGTAACTACAGTACAGTTGCACAACAGTGACCTGTTCTTTCACTCCCAGTAACTTATATTTACAAGCCTCCTCTTGACACACTGGCATAAGTTACCAACTGTCTTTAAACCACTTTTTTTCATTCCGCCATCTTGGATGTGAACATTCCAACATGTTGTCACAACAATTGACCCCCACCACAAACCACCGTCCTCTCAAAAGAGAAAAGAGAGGACACTGTCAGTAAAAACTACTAAACTCTCATAACTCGGGGATGACAAGAGCCCCTAAAATCCAAAGTTGGTATCTGCTAAGGGAAGTTAGCTAACAATGATAAGCATGTGCCAACATGAGAAGAAATGCATACGTTGAGAAAAATGTTTGATGGACTGTGTGAAAGTGTCTGATAAGGTGGTAAGTTATATGCTACTGGTTTTGCTGCAAATGCACCTTCATCTGAAACCAGAAGAACACACTGGCTGCTAAACAGAAGGAGGTGAGCAACCTTTACTTTTCTGAATCATTTCTGAGTAATTTTTGACCATAAAATCAGTGCGGCGCAGCAAAACATATCTGAACCATCTAATAAATGCACAACGAGGGAAGGGCATTGTAAACTAGCTAAGGCTGTAAATGCTGTCTGGCATTTTTTAATGTAAAATATTTGTTTCTTTAAAAATCACCATCAATGGTAAGTAAAATAAAGGTCACAGTTTGTTTACCTATGGATACTTTAACTTTGTATTTTCATTACAATAATATCATCAAACAGTCATGAAATTATAGGACTAAAATAACAAAAATTGTTTGCCTTTCTATTTCTATCACCAAACAGAACAATTTGCCACACCAAAGCCACTGGAGATTGGCAAAAGCGCACAAATGGTTTGAAACTCCCAGTAAGGAGGCTATTTTGCAATTCTGACTTGCATAAAATGTTTGATAACCCCTGTTATCTGTTATGTTTGTACATAACAGATGCAGAGGGCAATATCCAGCCAAAAAGCTTGCAACTCCAAATATGTAGTCAGTAATGTAAAACAGCATTTACTGCATACTAAATATACAGAAAAAAACAATAACCAATCACAACATCTTCTTTCCCCATTTACAGTGCTACTACCGTTAATATTCAATATTTTATGCCCCTTGCTTTAAATTCTTTAAGTTCTAAACTTGTCATAATATGACCAATTTATTTTTCATTCCACCATATTTTCCAAATTCTCCCGAAGTCCATGGCATGGCATGCAGTGCTATGGCAGCCTGGCACCGACGGTGTGAGAAGTCAGTGACTTCAGGATTATTCTGAAGCAAACATGAAATTTTAGAAACTTCATATTTACTCTTTCACACTTGCTACTCTTTACTCAAATTTGAGCTCAAGGTCCAGTCGACTTTGGTCCGGATCAGGGTTGGACACTGCTAAAGGATCACGCTGATGTTACAGTAAAATTGAATTAATGTAGGTATTTAGGTAGATAATCCAAAGCTAAGAAGTCATAAAGATTCCTCAGTGTGTTGAGTGGTGTCCTTGTCTACACATCCGAGAGAAAACAGAGCAGGTGAAGGAATATTATAAAGTGACCTTTAGGAACTATATCAGGTGCATTTGGAGCCCATTTTTGTGCTGAAGCCTTATAATAACTTCACCTAAGCTTCAAAGTTTTTTTTTTGTTGTACAGAATAAAGAATGTGGATTTTGCTGCTCTGGATAGGAGGGGGAAAAAAACTGCACCACTTAAAACTGTTGCAAAGGCCAAATGTGCATGTGAAGATTTTTCCAAGATAGAGAGAAAAATGTGAAATTATACTTTAGGTCACAGGTGTTGCAGAACCAACATTAGTTTGAAAGCATCAAATGTAAAACTCACATGGCAGATGGGTATTATAGCGATCCCCCCGCCAACCAGCAGTTACCCAGCTCACAGCAGGCTGAGGCTCGGCTCTCTTTGTCACAAACACACACACATTTGGTCTTTTCAAACAACAAGCCAGAGCTATATAATTAGACTGAATCCTTTGTAATTCTGCGACAACATCGCTCCATTACACAACTCCATTTAAAAAGCTAGTGGCTGAATGGCATAAGTAGGCTAACCATGGTTATTAAAGTCCTTGAGTGAGGATTCATCAATCAGCTTTATCACTGCAAACCCACTCGCTTACTGCGCTCAATCTATTGACAAATAAACACATTTTAACGTCAGCCCTTTCAAACAGAACAAAGAGCGAGTTTTCAGTCATTGGACTTCAATTTCCTGCTTGATCTTCAACTGCTATCGAATACAACGGCAGCTGGACGCGATGAGGAGCTGCACAGTGGCAGAAAGAGACGAGAAAACTAAAGGGAGAATCTGAAAATAAGAATGTGTAGAGGGCAGTGAGAGGAACGCCAGTAGGCTCGGAGATAAGACCTGCAGCTTTATCTGGCTATAAACACACGTGTCCAGCTGCACAGTGAGACCAGATGAATTCAGATGATAGACAAAGTAATCTTCAGCATTGCGAGTACACTGTGTTATCTGCTCCAGCTTGTTGCAAAGCCCGCCGAAATCAGATAAAAAGGTCGCAGATCCTGCAGGACTGTTTATCTAAAAGGACTGGACCATTAAAATCAATACATCCTTATCCGCAGTCATGCTCAGTGCAGGTGTAATGAGGCTAACTGAGATTTACTGTTTGTCTACTCTGTGGATAAACTGGGCTGTCAGTGCTTCTCATGGCGCTCCCACATTTGACGGCTGTTTTTCAATGTATTCCTTTTACCTTCTACACTCCACCTCTTCAGTAGCATCACTTTAATCCTTTATTCCATTGGGTGAGTGTGTCCAAACTTTTGACTGCTACTGTTGCTACAGATTTGTCAGCTGCACGTCCATGATGCAAATCTCCTGCTCCACCGCATCCCAATGGTGCTCTATCAGACTGAGATCTGGTGACTCTTGCGGTCATTTCAGTACAGTGAACTTATTGTAATGTTCAAGAAACCAGTTTGAGGTGGTATGAGCTTTGTGACATGCTGGAAGCAGCCATCAGAAGATGGGTACACTGTGGTCATAAAGGGATGGGCATAATCAGCAACAGTACTCAGGCTATGGTGTTATAATGCTGTGGCAGAAATCAGCACTCATCGGACCAGGCAACGTTTTTCCATTTTTCTGTTGTCCAGTTTTGATGAGCCTGTGCGATCTGCAGCCTCAGTTTCCTGTTCTTAGATGATAGGAGTGTGACTTCTGCTGCTGTAGTGTGTCTGCTTCACAGTTCTACATACTGTGCACTCAGATATGCTCTTATACCGTGGTTATAATGAGTGGTGATTTGAGTCCCTGTCTCCTTCCTATTAGCTCAAAGCAGTTTGCCCATTCTTTTCAAACCTCTGACATCAACAAGGATTTTCACCATTCTGATTTTGTTCTATTTCTTTCAAATAACTTTCAAATTTACACAGATAATGATACTAGGACTTTGACTATTTCCGAGATACAGCGAAGCAAAAAACAATATTTATTTACCACAGTTGCCTGAGATGCACAGTCTTGTACAAATCAAAAAAACTTTTTCTTACTTTCTCACTCATCCTACTGCAAGACATTCAAGATGTAACAGTTTGGATGATCAGTGTTTGAATGTGCAATCAAGACAGCGTGTCAGGGTTGAAAAATTGTTCCAAAATGAAAATTCTACTGATGCTGTGACAACATTACGTCGTGTCAACATAATGGAGATAAGAAATAATTGTTTATGAAGTGCAAGGTTAAATCATACTCACAATATCATGCGGTCTACAACCATCCTACTGACCTATCTGAACATCACACTTCACACCACAGACTTGGAAGGGCAGCGGGGCAACAGCTAGGCAATATGACAATATGGCAAAAATTACATGTAGATATTCGCACATTATATAAACCTGCTTTTTGCATTAAAAAATGAGAACCTGACAATACTTGTCTTTCTGTGTGAAGTGTATGTAGTGTGGGTGGCTGATCACAACCATTTAACAACCCAATAAATTGTCCATCAAATGAATTGAAGCAAAAAAAAACAGATGTGTTTGCTTTTTTTTGTAGCTATACAACCACACTGATATTACTGATGTGTAAGAAAGGGCCTAAATAGACAACTATTAGATCTGGAAATAATGTCCCTTCTAAAAATCCACTTTTTAATTAGGTTCCCCAATCAAACCACAGCTGCATTTTGCAGGGACTCAATGTTGCTGTCTTGACAATGTTTGCTGGGAAACATTTAATGTTAACAGTATCCAGGCCTGGAGCAAAATACACCACAGGTCAATGCATCCTGCTCCTCTTTACAGTCTTTATCAGATTATCTGCACTATAAAGATGTTTAAACAAAGCAATGGAAACTATGCACCGTCGCACAAGACGCAGTCACACTGCGCTTGCCCTCCATCTCTCTGATACATGTCAAAATGTTCATGGTCACCCTGCTATAATCCCGTCTCTGTGGCTGTGTGACCAGCAGACGACACAAAAGGCAGGTGACACGCTCTGTCACGGTTAATCACCGTTAGGGTTCTTCTCACTGGCTGAGTAAGAAGGCAATCAGACGGCTTGTTGGGCTGAAAAATACATGATTAGCAAAGGTGTGAAATCAGTTTGATGTTTACAGCATCCTCAAATCAACAGCTTGACATTCAACTGATAAGCCAGATGGCCCAGTATAATGTTCCAAACAAACCAGTAACACTGACCATGTGTGATACGACCCACAAATTAGAGCTCGGTAGAACCCATTCTTCCTTCTATAACATGCCTTTTTTTTTTACTTTGGAGGTTTGGATTTAGTTATTGTTGGTCATTGTGTGTGTGTGTGTGTGTGTGTGTGTGGTGTTATTTCATAGTTTTAATTTCAACAGAAGAACCTGAATGTCTCCAGGATTCATCCCTGTTTTCACGCTTGCTCTCAGTCCTTTAATATACCCTACCCACTCCGCCCTCTATCCCTGAGAAGTAATAACTGTCCAGTGT
>VUQK01015879.1:0-10028 GCA_015106715.1 Bujurquina vittata
GTGTGTGTCTGTGTGTGTGTGTGTGTTGGGGGGGGGGGGCTGGCATAGTCAGCAAGGGTAAATGAGGCAACGAGAGTATTTGAGTGCATACATAATCTCTCAGAGAGATGACGATGGAGAAATTACTGCCTGCTATCAAACCCTCAGACAGCAATAGGATCTGTTCATTCTACCCAAACATAATAAACACGTATTTTTTCCAAAGTTTCTTTTTTTTTTTTTTTATCTAGTCCCATGGTTTGTCTACTAAGGTTTAACAATAGTAACTGTGTGGAATTCTGTTCATTAAAACCATTAAGAAAAAAGAAGGAATTGGCAACATTGTGTCTAAAAGAGACGTAAAAATGATTTTATAAAGAGTGAGAGCACCGTTAACAAAATTCTAAGCAGCACTTTCAACTGCATGGCTTGGCATCTTTGTCGCTGGATTTTATTCATCATCAGCCCTTCATAATCATGATTACATCTACAAATTCTCTAAAGAAATTTCACATCAACATCAAAACTGCACATTTCTATTTAGTCTTCGTGTTGGGGGTGGGGGTGGGTCCATGCCAAGACAGCCCATGAGGGCAATGTGGCACAACCAGGAGGTAGCAGCCAGTTGGATGGCTGAAGAGTAAGAGCTACAAGCAGAACAATTACAGCAGTCACTTACCATCACAGTGTCTGGTTGAAGCAATGGCACAGCAGGATGCCGCAGGGCAAGAATGAAGCTTTCATCCAGCTGGTATCACAAGATCAAACTGGTCATGCCAGAAATGACAAAACAATATGCTGAGCCCAGTAAAAGCTTTCACGACATTTTTTTTCTGTCCATTTAAAAAAAAAAATGATTTAAACCCAAAGATTAGGGATGCAATAACTAACCGGTTACAAGTTTTGTGATAATGTAATAAAGCTCTAAAATTATAATAATATAAAAAATTTAAAAATCTGTACTCAACTACTCTTTTCACTTGTTGTGTGTATCTGTCAGCTTAGGGAAGGTCCAAAAGGATTTGTGCTAAACATTAAGAGTCAAACACTGCTGATATTTTGTCAGCTTTCAAAATAAAATGGAACATCATACAGCTAATGAAATACTTTGGGTCCAGATGGAGACTGTGACTGGAGTGAAAAACTTAAAAAAAACAGACTTGACTACATGTGCCAAGATAACCACCCACAGACATGGCCATTCAAAGCCATGTGTTTACACAGACATTAACATATCTGCATGTAAACACTCACATACAAACCTGCACACACACATGCGCGCACACAAATGGCGCAGAGGCAGCTGACCGCATTTGCCCCTCGTCCTCAGGTTCAGTGATGGCCACTCCTGCAGCCTCACCTCCCCCTGTCAAGTCTGATTCTCCTGGTAGGATCCATCATTTGGTTGGCAGTCTGGGTGCCAGTCAGCAGCATCCCAGGGGACTCCCAGGCAATGGGAGCCTGGAGGCACTGGGCTGAAGCCTCCCCAGCTTCGGCAGCAGCTGTGTGGGAGACAGAGAGAGGTGCGGCACAGATGTGGGAGTCTGGAGCCAACAGACGGTATGGCTGATTTCAGCGTCGGCCATGTTTGTTATTATACCTTTTCCTGGGAGGAAGAAGCAGGCCCTTGATCTGGCTCACAGCTAAACACTTAGCTTTTGTTCCCGAGATGAATAAATGCAAGGAGAACGAGGCAAGAGGGAAAAAAGAGGGAGAAAAGGAAAAGAGACTAAGGGCCAAAGGAGAAATCCGGTGACATGGTGCAGAGTGAGGCTGGTCATTCTATACCCCATTAAAGCTGAGCCCCATTTACAAAACGAGAGCCACTGATACATGTTTGCTTTTAGTGAAGCTCACACACATTATTTTACAGTGCCTATGTTAAAAACAACATGACAGGCCAAGCTCATGTGAACGGATTCAAGTCGTCATTCTGCACATTTACTGGGAAAAGAAGTCAACATAACATTATTTTGCATAAACAACAAAGAGGTTTGGAGGGTTTTTGTACTTTAATTCTCTTTATTAAAATACAAAAGAATCTCTCAGTTTTCTGCTTCTCCACTTACATTTACTAAAGGTGGGAAGGGATCCAGCCCACCATAAACAAACTTGCTCCGCTGACTCTCAGTGGACCCATGTGATGAATAGTATCAGTCAAAATCATTGCTAATGCTCATAACCCGATTTTCACAGGGAATTTTGCACAACTTCATTTTGTAGTAACACTATCCACCTTGTAAAAATGAACACCCTCGTCTAACAGCACAAGTGAGAAATGGGATAGTTTTCCCACTGAGTTCCCAGATGTAGGATTGCCATTGTATTCACACACCCGGTGTTAGCCCAAGACGGCACCCTCAAATACAGCTCTGTCTTGGCTTTGCAGAAAAAACAAGGCTGTGATATGGAAGAGGTGGCAGTGTGAAGCTGTCAGTACAAAAAGCTTGTTTATACTAGAATGAGCCCGAAAGCAGAACGTCTCTTCTCACGTTGCATTTAAAAACCATTCTACTAATAAATATTTGAGTTCCCATGATGTGCCTGATGCTGGAAAATACTGTGCATGTGCCTGTGCATGTGTGTGTGCAGTACAGCGGAGCAGGGTACATCTGCAGCGGTAAGGAAACAGTCTGTTAGCATACAGCTTTGACAACTCCATCAGGCCAGTCTCAAGGTAGCTGTCAATCACAACAAATCATCTCATCCCTCAGCGCTGCGAGGACCTCTCTCCACTACTACACACATGACAGGCCCCTACAGCTCTATTTACCCATGCACACCCTCCCAGTGCCAATTGGTTTGTAATTAGAAAACAGTAAAAGAGAGAGGAAACAGGGGTTGCTAGTAAAAGTAAGTCGGCAACAAGTTTGGATACAAAGCAAGTGAATGGTGCCTTTCAGCAGCTACATTGGCATTTGAAGAGTGGGTTGGCGCTCGTGTGGTGGCAGTGCATTGAAAAGCGAAGGCATTCTTATTCACTCTCTCATTTAGGGGACAATGTAAGTGTGTGTGTGTGTGTGTGTGTGTGTGTGTGTGTGTGCATGTGCAAGTGTTGGGGTGGGGGTGGAGAGTAAGGTTGTCGCACACAGTCCTGATTTGCAAGACTCATTTTCAGCTACCTATAATTAGATTAATGTGGTGATGGCATAGCACAAAGCCAGGCTCACACCACTTCTATCCGAGAGCATACGAATTAGGGACTAAACACATCTCTATTCCAAGCAGAGAAAGCGTCGGTGTGAGTGTTTAGCATACCCTTTATGATGGGGAAAGATGTTAATTGTGTGCCATTACCTCTAAACTGTTTGCTTGTTGTATTAATCACTGTGCTAATTGATGCAGAAATAAAATTGTTGCCACAGGCGAGGGAAGGGAGTGAACTAGAGTACGGGATGGTAGATAAAAGATTATCGTGGCGAACATATGGAGATGGCACCGCTTTGAAAGTCTGCTCTATATGCCTACCCACACCACATGGGCGGATGAGTGGAGTGCCAATAGCAGAAACCAGTGCAAGGGTTAGGCAGAAGGACACAAAATATGTGATATGCAGGTCTGTCTACATGTTTAGCCGGAGGAAATGACTACAGATTTATTGATTTTATTTTATTCTGTATCAACACCAAGCCTTATTCAAATATCAAACAATTTATAGTCAGGGAATCATCAGACATATTGAGTCTGTTTGCTGCTGTTTTCTAACTTTCACAATAATTATATAAGAATGCTATTATGCAATAATAGCATGCTCTAATATGGTGATTACATCTTTATGATTACATCTATAAAATGACTTTCTTCCGCATATTATAAATAGCTAATACCTTCTCCCATTAAAACCACCACAGATGCATGAAGTTGTTAAATCGGTTGCCTATGGAAGGACAATAGGAAGATTTATGTTGTGCCCTTTAAATAGCCTTTTTACTTTCAGAGGTGGCTTGAGAAACCCAAAGTCTTGTTGTGAACATAATTCCACCATGTTCAAATGCACACTTAACCCACCTCATTTCTTTCTTCTTCGCTAATGTGTGCTGCAGCCACAGCTTTTCCCAAACATCTTCAAAATTCAAGAATTTCCAAAGAGTCTACCTGACATTTAGCAGGTAAAAGGATGCGCAGGTGCCAACCGCAAGCACAGAGGATTTAATGTGTGGCTGTATGCCTCACTGCCTCCCTAACCACCAGTGCTAACAGGGAATAAACAGAGGCAGCCATTTAAAGGACTGTGAGTCCACAAGGAGAAGGGAATGAATGAAGAGATTCAGAGAGAGCTTCAGAGGCCCTCACCAGCGGACCAGCAGCTGGCTCCAAACCTGCTGTGTTTTTGTATGCAGATTCCCCTTGTCAGAATTCATTTATTCAAAGGAAGTTATCCAAGAGTGCGGGCTGCGAGACAAAAATAGTTGCATTCACATTCGTCTTGAAAAACATTTGGAATGGTAATGCCATGAGAACATGCCATTTATGTGCCTGTGTTTGCGTAAGAATCTGATCCAGCATTCCCTCGGCTTGCTGGCCGGCAGGCACAGTTCACAGAGACAGGAGAGCACTGATACCACTTACAGGGTTCAATAGCCTAAATCTCTTCTAGGAACACTTTTTATATTGCCAGGAACATGTCCCATTGGCAGTCACTGTATGAACCAGTTTGATTCTCTAGCAAAAAAAAAAAAAATCTATATTTTTTTAAATAGGTCATAAGATCAGTCTGTTCACAGCCAATCTTCATAAAATTGCACCTTTGTTTATCAAAATAGATGCTCTTGGTGATGATGACAAAATTGCTTGCCCTAAACAAAGAAACGACAAGTCTCTGGCATTTTACAATAGCTCGGACCGCGGCGTCACAATCTTGTTCTCTCTGCCTGTTTCTCGTTTCTCCCTGTGTTTCTCTCTCGCTTCCCTTCTCTCTCTTGCTCTGCACAGGTGGTAGAAGCTTCCTGGTAGAGTCTTTTTCATTTCTTTTTTGTTCCCCTCCAATTGCTCTGATCGGGAGCTGTTGATGGTGATGACAGTGTTGGCCGTCCATTGATTTGCTGTGGCCCCTAGTTGCGAGTTCACAGCAGATGACACTCTTCCTTTGGCTTTAATTAGAGCTGGCCCCATCTTCTCTTCTTTTGGCCCTGGATGTGGTTCAACACATGAACACAAAAAGCTCCTGCACACAAAACTCCCTGCTAGGAAATAGCCAACACTTTGCTACTGCAGCTAGTATTTAGTGCCCTTGACTATAAACCTGTTTGGTCGAGACAGAGGATGTGTTTCTTGTACTATAAGTAAAAAAATACCATACCGTGAGCAGATGCGCGCCTTTGTGTTTTTGTGTGCAGAAGTGATATAAACACTTTTATGCAGTTGTGCATGCACACACCTGCAGTAGTGAGATATAATGTAGACACATTTAAGCATGCACTCTATCTATAGGACTTTCCCCATAATAAAAAGGGCTTTTAAACTGGTTGGATTGGAAATTTTGTTCATCCCTATCTCACCCATGAGGCTTTGTCCTACCCCCTGCACTGTCATGAGATACAAGGGCCTCAACTTACCATCTGTCCTGGACATGAGCCACTCCAAACCTGGGTGGAGCGCAGTGGAGGAGAGAGTGGACAGAGAATCCATGGTCTGGGCAGGGGCTATTATCTCAGTGGTCACGGGTCCTTGCACATATTTCATGCCTGCTCCCAGGGTGTCTTCGCTCAGCGATTAGCACACTGTATTCATTTAAAGTGCTTGTGGGTCACTTGTGGCCGGCATAAAGCTCTTTGACTGATAAAAAGCAGATGAGATAAGAAGCACACAAGGTGAAATCTGAAAGACCGTTGCGACACAAAAGAACATTCAATTATAATTTTGTGGCGTGTCCAACACCTATTGCTTAATTGTAACATTGTGAATTTGGGGGCTTTTCCCTAATTTCTCATGATATTTGTTTTGGGGTTTTTTTTATTACTTTCATGTTTAAAAACAATGAGGTGACAGCACCAGTGCAAAAGAAAGCAAAGTAAAATTTTACATTCCATGTTGTAACTTTATAGCAGACATGTTCCTAATTTGTATTCCAAGCATGACAAGACTATTAATGAGACTCACAGGCAAGTATGTTGTCTTTGTCTTTCTATGACATACTTAGTTCAAAAGTGCATACTATTTATTTCCTCGCACTAGGCTGCAGATCGCATGTGCGCGCCGGGGGTCAGGTAGCTGTCACCTCATTATGGTTTTGTGGCATTTTTCAGTACAAGTTGTGATAGATAACAGGGGGCATAGGAAGGCTCTTTGTCTGTTCTAATTATTTTAAAGTGAGGTTAAAGGTACTCCTCACTATAAGTGTAAGTTTATGCTAAAGTTAACAGCAAAAAAAAAAGAAAAAAGAAAGAGTTCTGTTCCCTCAAATCACTGATGATCAAAAAAGCTAGAAAACAGAAATGTCTTAGAACTGTAACAAAAACTTGTTTAAAACTAAGAATTATGTTGTTATTTATTAGGCAAATAGCAGGCAGAATTCATGTTTTCATACCCAAATTTGAGCACACTGGACTTCTCTGAGACGTCAGAAATTAATTAGGCATAACATTCAACCACTAAAGCTAATTTTCTGTTCAGCAATGCAAGCAAATAACTGTAATTTGGCATCTCAAACAAAAAAATAATAATAAGCTTTACTATTTCTTTCTGCTTTTTTCTAAAACAGTGAATTTAAAAGTTCATGGATAACAACAATAATTATGTTTTATCATTAAAAGCATAATTTTGAATAAAGAGCTTGCGAATACTGGTGGATTAACCATTACATTAAAAAATTCTTTTGGTAATTACCAGCACTGTTAATTTAGGGTAGCTGCGGCATTAACTTTACATCAGGTGGTGATTTAATAAATTTGTTAAGCACTGTATGTGCTCGTTATCCCATATTCAGACCTTTGGCTTTGTATGAGATCCATACTCTTAATATGTTCATTTCAGACACACAGACGTATCTGTGAGCATAGAAGCTCCACCCACCTGCTGTTAAAATGATCTGTTTTCCAGAGGCAGCCAATCAAGAGAATGTGGGCTTAACTGGATGTGGAAGGGAGTTAAAATGGCCTGCATCAAGGGCCAGTACAAGATAAATAAGGATTACTTTGAACTGTGCATCATACATCATACTCCCAATAAATAAGAGCAATAGTTCCCCTTTAGATTGTCTATGTGCAAGGTTACTATTTGGAAGGGGCACACCTTTCACCATGAGTTGACCAACCAAATTGTGAGTCCAAGTGAAAGCAAACAGTGAGTGAAAAACCACACACACAAAAAGCTTCCTCGATGTCTTCTGGTTGACAAAGCTGTCCTTTGCATCACTGCCACATGTGCCGACTCCTTATGCAGACTCTCGGCATCCAGTACCGCTGCTGTCAGTGCCTTTGGGCAGGAACATGTTCAGTGAAGACATGAGCCTGTCAAACATCCTGAACATACTGGCATGATGACTTTGGTCCATGGACATGCCAGTTTACAAAAGCAGGCTGCAAACACAGAGATGTAAGAACATGTGTCCACATGTTCAAATGTGAAAATGCACATGCTTGAGCGCATGCTTGCAGGCAAGCACATAATCAATGCGGTCTTTCAGCAAGCCTGACCAGTGGGGGGGGCATGACCTGCCAGGTGACCCATGCATGTCTCCACTAGTGCCAGAGCATGTCCATGAGTATGTATGTGTCTATTAGTGTAAAAGTCAGCAGTTCATCCAAGCGAGTATTGTGGATTTCATTTTACAAGTTTAGCAGTACATAATGAAGCCACAACACGTGCACAGTTACACAGACGAAAAATGATGATGTACTTCAAATATCCGTAACTCATTCTGTTCCCACAACAATTAAACCGCTCAACACACTGCAGCAGTACTTCAGTAAATCTTTGCCAAACCGTCCTCTGCACATAAGGGTTAGAGTTGAAGACATCCTGATGACATAAGTAAGGAACAGAGTGTAAGTCCAGTCATAAAGCCAATCAGGGGAATCCTCAGTGGGCCTCGTAAATCTTTTTACTTTGTAAGGTTACTGGGAGGTCTGGGAAGTGGTGATTTCCCACTTATTATTCTCAGGAAACCACAGACAACCTCCCCCTGAACTCAGGTCAACAAAGGTTGTGACCTTGGGATGATCATCATTGTTGTTTCAGTTACTATGGCAATAAAGCTCACCAGTAATGTGAGATTCAAACACTTACTTATACAACAGCAATGCTATTTAGACTTTAATACATTTTAGGAAAAAAATCCATTAGAATGATTTTTTCTAAGTGATTTTTCTTTCTTTCTTTCTTTCTTTCTTTCTTTCTTTCTTTCTTTCTTTCAGCATTATCTATTGATCCAGTACCCTGGCTATTGAGCTTTGTAACTATTCCAATGATGATGGCAGACCTGTCTTTCATGTCAGTTCAGGTCTAAGATTATGAAGTTCTTTGTCTTTACAAATCAGTGGTTTGTTTTTAAAATAATTTTTAGGAAATAGAAAGTTGCTGTACATTATTAAGGTCTATTAGTTGCTGCAATTTTTGTATTTACTTGTTTTCACTTCAAAATGTAATAAAACATATGAATGTGTACAGAGATTTCCATAAATGTGTATATAGTACAGTATATAAACTTACATGTTTGTACTCGTTCTGATTAGTCTCCCTTCAAGAGTATATTAGTTTTGTGCTGATACAAAAATTACATTTATATGTTTCTCATCATCTCTTTAAGCACCTCATCACATTACGTATATTATAAGGGAGGCTTGCTTTGTGGATGTGTATTATTTGTATTTTCATTTGCAATTGTGCTGTGTGTATGCCTTTGCTGGTGTGTGTGTGTAATGCCCTTTGTGCTTTCAATTGTAAATTCAACCCTCAAACTCCTTTGTACCAATGCTCTAGACACCTTAACGTGCATGAGACATATTTCCTGTGGGAGCTCAACCATCATCACCTCCAAAGTGCGGTTCTCGGGTACCAGCCTGGTGGCATCAACACATGGATAAACTCTCTGAAAGAACACTGACAGGCTTTCAGAGTCACCTCAGGCCATTTCAGACCTTGAGAGGATCAGCAGGCTTCCAGCTAGTGGTCTTCAGGGCATCACAGGGTTTCATACTGGGAGAGTCTTTAACAACTGAACCACAAGAAAGCAGGTTACAGGAGCCAAAGAGCAAATAGACTGCAACACATATATCCATGCACCTTGTTCTTGTATTTTGTGATACATACTGTCATTTCATTTCATTGTGTAAAAACCAACAGGGTCACGCATAACTTTTGTCCTGCTTTGTTGTACAAAAAGCAGGACAAAAATCTTAATTTTATTATATATATATTGCTTATTCTGGTAGTTATACATAGTTTAGACAGTGAGATCTTAATGTGACAATGTGTTGTCATTATTTCCGATTTCCCACGTTTAAGTCACAATCTAAAGCGAAAGGTAGATAAAGCGCACCTTTCACCTCTAGCACTTAAAAAAGTTTCCCCCAATAAATCTAAATGTCTTTTTATGACTTCTGTTCCACTTCTAGTTCTTGTAACAGCCATGTAGGCCATGCCAAATGTGCCCAGAAATAAGCTGGGCCTCCCCACTGTCTCTGAGATTGCCCACCCAGGAGTCTGGCACACGCCACAGTGAGCAGGAGGCCCTCTGGATTACAGTAATACACACTATCTCATAATGGAAAGCTGCCGTGCACATTTCGCTCTGTCTGCCCTCATTGTCCACACTACCAACTGCACAATCAGGATATGAGACTGTGATTGCACCCGTTAGCATGTGTGAGTTTACTGGTGTGCTGCTCCCCCCTTTTTCCGGGCTTGGCGCTGCTTGGCTCCAACAAGGTAAAAAACAAAACAAGAAAAAAGACTAAAAAAGACTGCTGATAATTATGCTGTGACAGGTAAGAATTTAATTCATCACATCGTGAGTCCTTCCAGCCAAAAAAAAAAAAAACAAATTAAACCTTTTGAAAAAAAAAACTTGATTAATTTCAGGCAGCAGAAGTCAGGGGTCACGAGGAAAA
>VUQK01015879.1:11780-23397 GCA_015106715.1 Bujurquina vittata
TTTCACAAGTTTGCTTCCTCTAGATAGAGTTTGTTTACTGAAGCATCACTGTTCTTATTATAGCTAAAATTAACATAACATAACATAACATAACATAACATAACATAACATAACATAACATAACATAACATAACATAACATAACATAACATAACATCCTGATTTTAAATATTGTTCCTCCGTTACACCACTGGTACATATGAGTTTTGCTGCTCTAATACGATATATGTATTGCTAACAAGCCAATCAGTCCTGCCAACAGAAGCAGTGGAAGCACAGGGAGCCATTAAAGGCCTGGCTCCAGCTACAAAAACAAAACCTATCCACCTGAGACCACAGAGGGACAGGATGCAGGCTACTTATAGCAACCCAAAACCAACGCACAAGAATAGCAGGAAAAAACGACTCTGTACAGGAGCTACACTTAGCCTTTTGAAGTGCGCCACCTCTAAACTATTCTGATAAGCCACTCCAGCATCTTTGAAGGCAGGTTATCCTCCATGGCCTTGTGTCCTGTTGTGGACGAATTGTTTCCTCTTTCACTTTGTCTCTATGTTCCTGTAGAAACTGACACCGTTTTATTGTTCTCCTGGGCCGAACAGTTGTCATGCGGAGCATGAGGGACAGGACCTCTTGCTGGTCTCCTGTTGGTGCAGGAGGAAAGTAGTTTGCCAACAGGTGAGGCGGGAGTGGTCATGCCGAAGAATCGGGAGAAGGATGGCCCCCTGCTTATAGCTGCCGTTTCCTCTGTCCTCAAGGTTACGACCTTACAATGGCCTCTTGCCTAAGAATGGGCCATGTGAGTAATTAATCAGTCAGCAGTCGATGATGTCATTGCACAAACATGGCACAAAAATACGGAGAACACTGACATATTTTGCTGTTTTTGTTGTGGTTTAATGGTTGTAGTTGTAAATTTAGAGGATTTATGGTACTCCCAGGCAGGGGGAATATGCACCTGCCAGGCTGTACAACAACAACAACAACAAAAAAGATAAAAGTAAAAAGCAACTTTCAGACTTTCCAAAGTTATTGTGAAGTAGCATTTAATACCTTATCTTTACCAGTACTTTATGGATAATTTGTGGTTTTGAAACAACCCATTGTATTTATTACGTGAGTGAATGTGCTCTATAATGCAATAAAATACAAATGTTTGGTTTATCATGCTTCAATAGAATAAGTCATACTCCTGGGGAATGTAAGAGAGACGGTGTTGCCAGAAAGAAAGATATTTTCACCTCTGAGCATTTAACTGAGTATTATCTGTGTAATCTCGGATAGAGGTACAGTACATGTGCTTCCCTTGACTCCTGTGGAGAAGGAGAGCTTACTTTAGCACACAATATCAGGGAATCTAATTGCACTTACAAATCGTTCCTACATTCCTTTGGCTTGCTTCTCTGGAAAAAGTCTGTGGCAAATAGTGTCTTATCACACCCCATCAGGTTTATTACAGACACCAAACTAGAAGCTCAGAAATTCAGTCCTGCCAATATGATAAGGATGTGAGGTACAGCTGAGGTTTTTTTTAAAGTCATCATCTTCCTCTGTCATTGAATGTTTCTCCAAAGTAACCGTGTTATCTGAGTGATCTTTACATTTGCATATGTCAGTGTTCGTGTGTGTGTGTGTTTGTGTTTCTGTCTCAACCACGAGCTGTTTTCACACATTGCGGCCCTTTTTCTGGACAGTTCTGCTGTAGCTGGCAGAGAAGGACCCAAATGCAGAACTTGTCCAGAGACAAGAAATTAACTCTGAATCCAGCTTTAATGCTCACCGTTCATAAGAAAGAGAAAATAAACAAGATACAAAAACTTGTGCAACACAAGAAATTAGAGGACACAGGGCAAGGTGGCGCACAGCAATGAGGAACAACGTGACAAAGAACTAAGGAGAACTCAGGGTTTAAATACACACTGTGGTGATTGGGGAAAAAATTGCGACCACATCTGAAGCTAACTGGGGAAACCGAAACAGAGGAAGTAAAACACACATGAACTGTAAGACAGAATGAAACAGGAAGTAACAAATCATGAACACACCTTGGGGAAAATCATACAGTCAATCATAACAATGACCAAGAATAAACTCAAAACTCTGGGTCAAAGACCCAGGACCATAACAGGAGTTGTATGTCAGAAAACAGATGTCCAAATCAGTGTTATCAGTCAATAAATAGTCTTTTCATTGCCAGCTGCCAAGCAAAAATTGTGATACCTGATTGAGAACAGAGCGGGCAATTGTCCAGAGGAATCACAGACAGCGTGCTGACGTCACTAGTATGTGTTCGGCCTCCTGCACACTCTACCACAATTGTCTGGGTTCTGGGGGCTGGAAAAAAATAAAATTTCATTCAGCAATAATGTGTCATATTATGTATTATGTGTCTTTTTTTTTAAATTCTACTTTATCTTTACTATTAACAGTTGGTCTCCTTCACTGCCATCTGCCCTACCTGCCCTGTACTCTGTCAGAATCTTCTCTTTTGCCCCACTCGCTCTTTTTCTAAATGCACCGCAGTGAACATGAAAAATATTATCAGCAGACAAGTAATGTTTCTTGCTGTGATGGTCTGGAATGAATTATTAGGCTGATCTGAATGGCAATGAGTTTTTGATCAAGAAACATTGACTCGTGTCTTGTCCTGGTGTATCACAGCTGACTGGTGCTCACATCTCACTGCTTTTATCCTTTTCTTCTGCCAGGGCAGCACAAATGATTGACACTTCACTAAGACTACATTTGAGCTTCTGACAAATAATCAAGCAATGAAGGAAGGTCTTAACCTTTGTTGAATGTGACTGAGAAGCGTATAGTGTATGAATAAGAGCATTCTGATGGTGTTGTGGTTGGGACGGGGGGTTGGGAGGGAGGAGGGGTGCATATATATCAGAATTTCAGTCTTAGCTTCATCACACACTTTCCTGCCCCTCTCTTTATCTACCTGCTTTTATTGTGTTGGGCACTGTCCCCACACAAAGCTCTACTATTTCCTCTGAGGACTCTGTTACTATGCAAATCCCCATTTTCTCAGTCCACGAGTAATGGATCATAATCCAGATGAATGCTTAATAAACCTAAAAATATTATAATTAATTCCTGGGCAGAGTTTAATATGTTTAAATTCTGGCTGCTACACTGTTTACAATAAACACTGAATCTCAGCAGAGAGTCGGATCACTTTTTTTCCCTCACTGTTCGTGCGCACTAAGACTGTAAATGTCGGAGCACAACGATCAAAGCATTCAATGCTCTGAGTTTTTCATAACCACACAGAAAAATGTTCAAAGAACATTTGACACAAACGAGTCGGACATTGTCTAGAGTCTGATTTGGGATACAGATCAGATTGGAGAATTTCAGCTAAGATGACTGGCGTGAAGGAATCTACAAATCTCTCTTGACATAACTGTTAAAAAAAGATAAGGAATGGGAGGGCGTTGTCTTTGGTTTGTTTTCACTTTTCATTTGCAAATGTGATCTTAGAATTTGATGCTGAAACATAGTTTTTCTTTTAAGGTCTTTTTCTTACATTGTGTCTTCTGCAGACACCTTCACATTTTGTTGACCGTGTGCAGGGGCTGGAGAACACATCACATTTTAAAGGATGCAATCGCTGTCTGGAAAATGATTTGCAGTTTTGGCATTTGGCGATTTCTCAGAACTTGGCTTTGTGACTCGTTTTTCACACCGCAGTGCAAATCTGTTATTGCATCAATCGAAGCCTTTGTGCAGATATATTTCCTTTCAGTGCCAGTTGTACTTCATTTTTGTGAATTGTCATTCATGAAAATTAAGAGAGCTAAACAAGAGAACTTAAACTATGGAGCATTTCTTGTAGTAATTACAAGAAATGAGAATAATGGATTGTTAGTTCATTTCATAATGATGCTAGATATCCAGGGAAGTGCAGATAGGCACATTAGAAGTCAAAGACGGTTCTAGAATAATAGGAAGGCTCAGAGATAATGTACTCTCACGAGGGGGCCACGACATTAGCAACAGCCCAGCAGGACTCAGCTTGCACGTGTGCCAATGACGCATTAAAATCTTCAATGACAAAAGATACAAGAGAGGTATTTTTGTAGGCATATTGTTTTGCCACCATACACCAGATGCAATACTGTACATTCTCCTGTTACAAAAAGAGTTGTTGCAGTGGTCAGTGGCAGTCAGTTATTATACAGGTAAGGAAAGGGCAACAAATTCATATTGCTTTTAACGCGTGGATATTTATTATGTGAAAGCTGGCCTCCAGAACACCCAATAATTACTAGAATGTTAGATGTCTTAAAAAATAAAAATAAAAAGTGAAAGAAATGATTCCTCTGTATTTAAAAATAATAATTTAAAAAACACTCTGTACAGGAGTCACAAATCTTTAATCAGCCCACTGTGATGAAAGCTGAGATCCAGCATGAACCTCACAAGATGAAAACACAAATAAGACAAAGAAAAAAAGTAGAGCTGACATTAACTTCTGCTCAAACAAGCGCAGTGGGAGAGCACCCAAAGTATTTAGCACCACTTTTTCTGTCTTTTGAAGTTGTTTGTCAATTCACAGCATCCAGTGCAGTATTTAGTGTCTTCAACCTCTATCTTCCCTGATGGCACCAGTGCAGGGTGAGTGCAATAGTGGACCTTTCCTTCATTAAATATTAATTTATTCATTACATGTTAACTCTGCGAGACCTTGGAAGGAGACGCCAGGTGACTCTTCTTCATTTGGTCCCCACTGCTCTCCGCTGGGCCCAGGAAAACCACAGTAATGCCACGCAGCTGGGGAAGTACAGAGCAAATTATTCAGCTCCATAGAGAGAGACTCTTTGTGGTAAACACGCGGTGGGACACTAGTGCTGTCATAATTAAATCTGTAAATCCATAAGAGCAGGGTGCCTCCATTTGATACACAAATATGTGGTGTGGGAAACACAATCAAGCTAAATCCCACATGAGTATTATACAACAGATTTTGCTTTCTGAATTTCTTCTCTTAAATTTAAGATCACTGTTATGCTGTTGTGGTGAATATTTTCACAGATTGCAAAGTATATTGCGTAAATAAATATTCTTTTGGGCGGGGGAAGGAAAAACTTAAGAATGAGACTGAGGAAAAGTTAGGCATGGCAGTTGGGGAGCAGAACTTTATAACTTCCTCATAGGAGGGCAACAGACCGCTCAATCTTCGACCAAGCCATGACAGAGCAGAGAAAAAGACGCCAGTGAGCATCAATTCTTTGCTTCTCTCGGTGGCCCATCAATGGGGGGAAAATCCCCAGTGAACAGGCAGCCTGGCTAATCCACTGCTAAATGACACCTCCAGACGCTAATGCCCAGACTGACCACAGAAGCAATCCGCGGCGACTCCTCCACACATGTACCCACTGATGCTTTTCAGCCAAGGAAACTTAAAAGGGCCGGAGCCGTCTCTGTCTCTCTGTGTGCCACCTGCTTAGCATCCCCGCGCTGCAAGCTGCTATAGAGAGACATCTCCGGCAGAGGAGAAAGGCCCATTGTGTCAAGACGCCTTTGAGGGCATTGTTCTGCTTCACTGAGGCCAGGCCGACATCTGCACCATTCACGCCGAAGGAAGTTGTAATCACTCCCCTACTCTTAGCTCTCTGGCTCCAACTTCATACCAAGAGGGCTTGTGAAGTTGGGCCTGTGGTAAACAACGGGGCGAGGGGAGGGGGAGTGGTTGTATGGGATTTGGAATGGTGGCTGTTTTTGTTAAGAGGCATCAGTTTAAATAGAAACTCTTACATAGCCCCATACAGGCCCCCTGATCCCCACCCTCCCTTCTAACCCCCAACTCGCCCAAGTGCTCGCTCTCAATAATACAAAGCTGAGAACTGATTTAGAGTTACCTCTCCATCAAAAGCACTGATTAATTGCTTGTCGTTCACAAGTAGGGCAAGATATTTCAAATGTGTCCAAGTGAATTATAAAAAACGTCAGGCTGCCACGCTTTCAAAATACTCTTTCACTTTCTTTTCATCAGTTAAAATAATGGAGAGAAACAGGAGGGCACTGAGGGTAAGGAACGTTTCAGTGGTCAACTTGCAAAGGGGTTTTTATGTAGTTTTCATTTACATATAATTACACTTTAATAGAAGCCTGACTGGTGTGGGGTAAGAGAGTGACCGTGCGGGCTGCTGAGGAGACCCCCTATGATACAGGATGACAAGCTGTAGTGTTAGCTCCATCTCTGGCTAATTAAACGAATCAATTAAGAGACTATTGTTGTAACTGTGTAACTGATGTTCTGTAGTGGCAAAAATGGTCTCTTGGGGAGGCCTTCCAACCATATTAAAACTGCTATCCACTACATCTCTATCTGATACCAATATAGACACTTATTTGCGCCTTGCTGTCATGTCATTGGAGGCGGGCACATTATGGAAATTGAAATGGAGGGGTTGAGGGGAGCAGGGCTGAGCTCAGTGTGAAACGGCGGGGTTCACTTCCCATCACCCTCCAAGGAGAACTCGCTTCAGCAAACTCCAAAGTCCCTCAAAGTTCCCTAATAGCAGAGCTAAAGCCAGCACACCCAGCTGTGTGCATCCAGTCACTAGGTAAGGGTCGCACAATTAGCATACTCCTCCCTGCCAGGCAAGTCGCGCTGATGCAGATAAATTATCATATTAGATTTACCCTCCTCAGTTCAACTGATTGGCTCCCAAATTGTTTTAGATGGCCGTCATTAATCCTTAGCATAGGCTAAGTGCTTTGGCTTCAGATCTGATTGCACAGAGGCGCCTAGGGTCAAATTAACAGAATACTAATGTCTGAACTCTATCTCATTTGCAGTTTCACAATGCTGCTTCTATTATAGGAAACTGAAAGGAGTCAATTGCCATTTATCTAATGTAGGATTTAGAAACTCTCAAGATGATAATTGAGGTCCAAGGTAAGAGCAGAGACGATGCTATTGAGTGAAAATATGTATATGAATGGGAAGCTGAAAAATTACCAGGAAAATGTCAAAGCATAATTTTGTTTCAAAGATGTGAAATGCTTCAAATGCAGCACTTGTCATTCCATACATTCACAGCAAAATAAAAGTGATCAGAAGAAAGACAACAATTGCCACTTTAAAGCGAGCAGTGTTGCTGCTCAGATGAAACAAACGCCCCACCCCATCCTCAACCCCGACTGCTCTGAATATGCCTCTGTGCTGGGAGACCGACAGATTTATGAATAGAGTAAATCGGAGTACTTGACTGAGAGTCCAGTGGATCCATGTCCAGTCTTTGTCTTTGAAAGCTGACCCTGTTTGTTTAAGTGCTGGCACCACATGAGTGGAATGAGACTCCCTTGGCGCCTGAGCTGTCCTGGCTCTTCTAGCCAAAGTCAGCACTGACATGTTGCTGGGACCTTCTGAAGGAGATCAAGGGATTATCCCCACCTCACACAGAGACATATCTTCAGTATATATATACATATAATTCCAATGGACCTGTAAAGTTTCAAACAACATATAATGGGGATGGGGATGCACCTGATAGTCCTGTAGTATCAAAATTCCAGAGGAGAACAGTCTGAATAAGGACAGCTGAGGATTTCAGACCCTGGGAACCCACTAACACCGCACGTATAGCTTATATAGCTTAAACAGTAAAATCTCAGTTGTTAGTACAGTAGGGGGTAACATAGCGTTTGTCTAACTGTTCTGGGATGACATAGTCTTTACATTATATACACAAATATTTGTGGCTAGGAGTATGTTTTCCACAAATGTGAAAATAATACATTTTGTCAGCCAGTGTAGTACCACTTAAACCTGCCTGATTGTGGCTTGTGGCTGATTGGAGTATTGTCATGTGTCAGCATAATACACAGCTGATTCAAAGTGCCAGCATTGAACAACATTGCTCTTGAACTGCAATCCAGATAAATTACATTGTCTGGAGACACCCTTGCATCATATTAAAATACCCCTTTAATAAGATGCAATCTCAAATATCTTTTCTCTCCACACTCATATACACTCACGCACACATACACACACACACATATACAGAGCATTTTACGTAATAATAAATAAATCTTCAAAGAATCCTGCACCCTAAAATGTCCAGGATGCCACACTATCTTTAAGCAACAGTGAGCTGATAAAAGTACTATTTATTTAAATAATTTCTTCCCCTTTCATGCAATAAGCTGGACGCTGAATTATGCAGGGAAAGTTTTTAATAGTCTAGTCCATCAAATGAAAAGTGACCTCCAGTTATTTCAGGCAATTTAAAAAGCACCGAGGAGAGAACCCCTTTTTGAAGTTATGATATGTTATGCTGCACCTGTTTGCATAGGTACTAACTGTCAAATTGATGACTTTTTCCATATAAATACTGCATTAGCAACTAGCCTACACACCAAAATGCTAAAATATAGTGAGCAAATTTATATTCATTTTTAAAAAATGTATTTATTTATTGTTTGTATCTTGAAAATACACGCTTACTGTACTACTCTATACATCCAGTAGGAAGGTTGGAGTGGGTGGTTATCATTACACAATTTGAATACAATATAACACTGAATTATAAGTGTTACATTTTCAACACAAATGCAAAGCTGCAAAAGTTTCTTCAGATTCATCCCCCTCCACGGCACCCACGCCCACGCCCACACCGTACACAGTCTAACTGTGTAACTGTATAGTGAACTTTTTATTTATTTGTCTAAAATCACAATGTTTTTTCCTGTAATAATAGCGTTGAACATGTCCGCACTGTTTATGTATTTGGATATTTTCTCAATAATGATAAAAAAAACTGGCAGCCACTCCAAAAAGCTTTGTCAGTGACCTGACCTGAACAGATCACAGTTCCAACTTCAAAGTCCAGGTGTACAATGGGACTTTGATTGTATGTTTTGTGTGTGTGTGTGTGTGTGTGAGAGAGAGAGCGAGAGAGAGAGAGAGAGAGAGAGCCTCAGCTAGACAATCAAAGTGGAACTTGATTGGTAGAAAAATAGTAATCATATTTGTTCATATTGTTCCTACCATCTGAATATATACAAGCATTCTTTAAACTATAGGCACAAAAGCTTCCACCTACAAGGACCTGCAAAGCCTGTGTTAAGAAGTGGGAAGGGGTGACAAATAATCACATGACCTTCAAACAGATGACTGGAGTTAAAGTCTAACTTAGAGACTTTGGATGTATAAGCAGCCTTCCCTGAGAAAACGATCAGAAATTCACAAACTCAAAAGTCTCTTTGGAATGTTTCTAAAGGCTGGTCAAGAGCTGTCATAAGGAACTGACGACAGCTCTCATTAAATTTCTGACTCTCCTGTGGAAGCACTCAGCAGTGGACACTGACCAACTAACTGTGGATCTGAGAATGTGTAAGACAAGATCAGAAAAATATCAAAGTGATTCCAGCTCACAAATTAGAAAAAAAAAGTTTTATAAAAGAAAAGAATTAAGACGTGGAAACCGAGGCAAGCGTCTCTGTGGATGTCAAAACAGGATCTAAAAAAATCAAGATAATGTTCAAATGAAACCTCGTGACTGCTGGCAAAGCAGCAGGGCCCTTTGACTGCAAAAGCAGGAGGAGAAGGGGTGCATCGTTCCACTATGTGGCATCGCTTGCACGAACAGGTTTGTCACAAAAGGCAACATTGGAAAGCAACATCTGGAGTAAATTTAAATTTAGAAACACATGTTCTGTACAGGTGGTAGTTAAAATGAGCTGTTTGGCCATTATACACAAAGACATATTTGGAGTAAACAACAATTTCCCAAAGTTTAACACAAGGACTCTTGAAATAGGGTGGCCAAGGGTCCACTCTTCCCCAACTTTACTCCCCCGGCCCACGTTCTTCGGACCATATCAATCAATTGGGGAAAGTCATATCTCACACTTGAAACTTCTTTTTTCTTCGTTCTTTCAAGGTTTTTTGATATGTTTTGTGCTCTTTCTGAAGAGATCTTCTAAAAATACCATCACTGAGCAACAACACATTAATGCTGGTAGGAGCTGTTCCTTCATTTGTAAGGCTGCCTGTCCAGTCCTCACTCCTCTTTTCCCTGGGTACAGACTTTGGCAGTGGCTGAACTTGAACATCAGCATCAACAAAATACTACATGACAACTTCAAAGTATCTAGTGGGCAAACATTTGTGATGAAGAAAGAGCTGTAACAAAAAGCTTTTTAGGCAGCAGACACACAGGTTACCCTTTATCCACTGTTTTTACTCTTTGATTAAAACACACCTCTCTTGAGGACATTTATGCCCAGCTGTGTTTCTGAGGTCTGGAACCCTGTTCATCGTCCTTCAACTGGCTATGAATGTGTCTGTGTGTGTGTGTTTAGGTGTGTAGACGCAGCCTGCCCTGTATTTCTTTTTGCCTCTTGAGCCTCTCTCCCCGCCTTCCTTATACCTGTCATCTGGCAAGGCTAACCCCTGGTAGCTCCCCGCCAAATGCACACACATAAAGACTCCCACATACACACATTGTGAATCCCCGCCAAATGCCCGCCCTTCCAGCCCCTGTGCACGCCAGCCGGTGTCAGCGAATCAGCTGAACCGTCTCCGCCCTGAGAATAACCCCATGACAGACAGCCCTAGTGGCCTCCCCTTGTCAACACAGCCTGCCTGGAAAGCTGACAGCCAGGGCATAGGGTGGACAGGCTACTGTAGGCAGGAGTTTACACTGGACTAGGCCTGGAAAGGCTGGGCCTTGGAGCAGAAATAAGAGGTGTGAGTTTACAAAAAATAAGGCCAGAAAAGAAGAGAGGGCATATCCTACAGCTAAAGACTAGATCAGCAGCTACAAATGGGACTAAGAAGCCTGAGATGTATTATTGAAATGTATTAAACTCAAACTGATTTGAGCCTTTACAGATTAGAAAAAAAAACCAAAAGAAGAAAAAACCCAAACACCTATAGATCAGAATCTAAGGATTATAATCATAGAGGTTAACTCCTGTCAAGGTTACTGCAGCACTTTGGCTGCCAGAGTCGAGTGGTCGGTCCCTGCAGAGCAAAGACTGAAAGGTTTAGTTTGGCTTGCAGCCTGGAGATTGTCATTCTTCTATCGTCTCTTCTAACAATTCATTTAAAAGATACAGTCCCTTCACCCCTCATAAAGGACCATTACTCACACACAAATAAATTCTAACTATTTCTGGACATTGTATTACAGAGGAAATCATAATGCTATTGTAATAAAAACAGAATATACCAACAAGAAAGACTGCCATCTTTCTAGTTGAAACAAAAAAACAGGAAAACAAATTGCAAAAGCGCTTTGATTTTTATGGGTTTGTTACTTTTTTCTGATAGTGCTTTCAAATTTGCAAATGTCTCACCTCTTTTTAAGTCGTGTAAAGCTTTAGTATCATGTGATTAAAAAACATGGAGCCCTAGAGGGAAGTAACTAAGCAGCATCTGTCAGCCAAATTCTATAAACAGGTTCTTTCCACAGCAAAGCCTTTTATACGAGTACATCAACCAATATTCTGCTGTCCTGTTATTATTTTAGGGTAGTCATCTAACAAACTACATAGTAACGTCTACTACATGAAACATCTTTGTACCGTTTGATGTCCCTTGTGCGATATATATATATATAATATGTGCGATCAGTTTCACACTGCATTTA
>VUQK01015881.1:6140-28576 GCA_015106715.1 Bujurquina vittata
CTTTTGTTACCCCGTTGATTTAAACCTGAAAGTCTGCACTTCAATCACACATTGATTGTTTAATTTAAAAATAATCCGTGTAAAAGTTCTAATCTGTCATTGTCCAGCTACTTACAGACCTAACTGTAGCTGATATACTATGTTTGACTAAAGCATTTCCAAAAACATAACCACATTAGCACACAGAGGTTATTCTCAGTAAATTGCATGTTGAAGATCCCTGATCAGCAGAGAGAAATGCCATTACTGTACATACCAGAACGAAGATGCTGAAAAAGGACAAGACGTCTCAGACGACCCTGTCACACATGGTTAGCTAAATGGTCCAATCTTGGTTGGCCTTACACTTATCTGTTTAAATACAAACCTAATTCTGAAAAAGGTGGGAGTCTATGTAAAATGTGAATAAAAACAGCATGCAATGATTAGCAGGGTCATGTTTCCCACTACGTAGCACCCCCTCTTCAAACAACAGTCTATAAATGTCTGGAAACTGAAGAGACCAGTTGCTGGACTTTGGGTCTTGTCCCATTCTTGACTGAGAGGATTCTAGCTGCTCAACACTTCTGCATCTCTGTCACAATTTTCATTTAATGATACATTAGATGTTTTCAGCTGCTGAAAGGTCTGGAGTGCAGGTAGTCCAATTCAGGTCCAGCCTTTTACTGTAAAGCCATGCTGTTGTAATAGCTGCAGTATGCGGTTTTGTCCTGCTGAAAATATAGAAATATAAAATGTCTAATTTCCATTCATCTGATCACAGAACTGTTTTATTCTTGGCCTCAGTCAGTTAAATGAGCTTTGGCCCAGAGAAGGCAATATTTCACATATGTCTCGATCTTTTTAGGATAGCGTTTTAACATGCATTTGTGGAGGGCACGGCGTTCACAGACAGTGATTTCTGGAAGTGTTCCTGAGCCTATGCAGGGATTTCCATGAGAGAATCATTAGATTAGATTAGATTAACTGTACTAATCCCTTTGGTTGGTTTCCGTCAGGGAAATTGCCTAGAATGATGCAGTACTCCAGTATTGCTCTATGACCTTGTCCCTTGTGCCGAGATTTCTCCAAACTCTCTTAATCGTTTGACGATATGCACTGTAGCTGCTTGCGGGGAGTGATGGCCTAGAGGAGTAGAAGAGGGTTCATCATTGAGGACACTGGTTTGAAACCTTGGGCTGGCATCACTGTGGGACCTAGAACAAGGCCCTTACCCCCCAGGTTGGCCCCCTGCTCCATGTTGTGCTGTGTCTGCTACATACTCCATGAGTGATGGGTTAAATGCAGAGACTGAATTTTACTATACGTATGTGAGAAATAAAGCCCTTTTTTTTCTTTCTTTCTTGCATGTAGTCAAAAAACGAGGTCAAATACAATCAGTACATTAAAAAGACCAGAGCCTCATCTGAAGCTTGGACCTGGAAACAGACTTATTACGTCAGGTTGGTACCAGAGCATGAGTACTGGCAACCAACTTTCCCAGGCGTGGGGATTTGGCTAACCTCGCTTTATGCTAGTTACGTCACCATGCTACCATTAGCTGAATCATTAGCCCAAGTTCTGGTTGTTACTGCAGTGATAAACTCAGTATGAAATGTTCAAGTCTCAAATTCCAAACTGTATGACTTCATTTTCCAAAAGTTGTAAAAGTATGTCACCAGAATTCAGCTGAGGACGCACAGTGAACTTTTTGGATGGTCCTGGACCCCAGAGGTCCTCCTATTATGCTACCATGTTGTTATGTCATCACAAGCTCATTGGAGTTCTGCTTCGTCTTTACATCAGCAGGCAAGAGTTCAGCACACTCGATAAATGAATGGTTTCTGAATAAACAAGACACCATAATCAGACGTAAAATTTCAGATGGACTTTATTAAAATGTCTGAACATCACAGCAAAGCAGGCAGACCTAAACTGGCCAGAAGGAAAACAAAAGATGATGAAATATATAAACAATTTCATCTAATCTTACAATTTTGTTATTTTGAAATGACATCTTGAATTGGTTTGTCTTTGAAAAAGCTCAACAATTCTGGACTTTTGTGAACAACTGCAGGTTGACATGCAAACATAAATAACTCGTGATGAAATAAATAAAAATATATTTTGTTTTCTTCTGATCCAGTTTTTTAGCAGCCTGTGGAAAAGCTGTATACCCAGGAAGTAAAACTAATGGTAGAGACAGCTGAGGGGGTCTTACTGTTAGTGTTATCACTAAAAAGTAAGGAGGTAAAATTTGGACAATTGTAGTGTTATGATGCAGTGACAGTGATTGTTAGAAGAATCAGCTGGTTTCTACTTGTATTCAGAGGTTTTTGGTCTCTGTGCTGGAGGACACCACCTTGCCATCCACCAGCGTCTGTGTGACGGTCATCACTTTGGTCTTGGTCACTGTTGTTTTTTGCTCTTCCATAGCATCCTGGAGCCTAAACAGAAAGATTAAGATTCCTTTAAGCACCAGGTAGTTTCTACTGTTAGATTTCTAAATGATGAGAAAACTATCCTACGCACTTGAAGTCTCCACCGTCCAGCAGCCGTCTGTAAGTTGCAATCTCGGCCTCCAGCTTCATCTTTATGTTGAGCAGGGCCTCGTAATCCTGCGTCTGCAGCTGGATTTTGCTACGCAGCTGTGTCAGCTCTGCCTCCAGACCCAGGAGGATGGTGTTGAAAGACTCCATCTCCATGTTGTAGCGCAGCTCCGTGTCCCTCAGCGTGCCCTCCAGAGAGGCTTTCTGCAAGCACCGAGAAGGGGTTAAAGCTTTACAGTGAACTCGGATTAGCGATGACAGCTCCATAGAGACAAGTCATCGGAGTGCAAAGCTTGTGTCAACAAAGTATATGTGAGAGACTTGAAGTGAGAATGCTGAGCTGGGCATTGCAGAGTTCACATAGGCGTGTTCAGAGGTAAATGAAGTGTATGCTTCTCACCAGGCTCTTCTGTGATTCCAGTTCAATCTCCAGAGTTTGTATCTGTCTGCGCAGTTCATGCACTTCTGTCTGGGCACTCTTCAGGGCCTCTGTGTTCTGTGTCACTTGTGTCTGCACTTCTGTTATCTGAGACAGTGATTGAAGTTAAAAGACCAGTTAACTGAGAGTTCATTTCTGTATTTATTTTGAGCTTTGTGTGCAAACATTGCTGTTTTTACACAATTGTTGCTTGTTACTTGTTTACCTGAGATTCGTGCCACGCTTTGAGTTCTTCCTGGTTCTTTTGTGCCATCTTCTCATACTTGGCCCTGATTTCTGCCATGACCTGAGACAGATCCTGGCCTTTAGGAGCATCGACATCCACGTGGACTCCGGACTGGGCAATCTGGTTACGGAGTTCGATCACCTCCTAAAAAAAAGAGATTAATAGCAAGAATTACAAGGCTTCACTTTCATTGCTTACCTACCAACTGCTTTCAAATCTCCAGAATGCTTCTTCTTTTTCATTCTACCGCTTAAGAGTTTAACTGAACCATGGCCCAGCTGTGACCCCTAGCATCATCCAACCATAATCACACGCTTTGGTCCGGCAAATATACAGGGGATGCTTCTAAACCTGCGTCTGGGTTCCTTAACACTTAATTTAATATTTCCCTCAGTAAACAAATGGTTGTGTTTTGGATTATGCACTCAAATCATAGTCATTTGAATTCTTTGGAGCTTTCTCTGTTGCCAAATGTGGCTGGGAACCAGTTTTACGATGAGGCTTCCCACAGAATTCACATACAGATATTTTAGATTTCTTAAGCAACCTCTGTCTTCCCACCGAGGTTTTCTAAAGGCTGTTTTCCAGAACATCCTACATCAGGAATGCGTAGGCTGCAGTCTTGGCTTTACTGCATGTGTAACTTAAGCACACACGGGTACAATGAGGAGGATTAATAAGATGACCTGGTCAGCAAATATTTAATTATGTCTTCTAAAGATGTGGATGTTTTAAAGAATTAGACTTTGTTGAAAGCAGCATGAATGTAGCCTTTGACTAACCAGAACCCAATGTTAAAGGACCTCAAATTCCATTTCCTAAATCAGCTTGTTGTGATAAGTTTTGGGGCCTTACTTCAATATATAATTTTCTCCTGATGTCAGAATAGTTTTTGTAAATTCACAGATGAGTTTTATGCTTTCTGGTTTTGTCACTGTTTTCAAGTCAGTGGAGCTCAGTTGGGAAATTGTGGCATCACTGTTTACCAGAGTTTGTTATGCTGACTTTTGAAAGGGGCTTTTTGCTCATAATGACAGTAGAGTCAGATTTGATTAAACCACACCCACACAGTCCTGAAAAAAATTAGATTAGTTACTTTACTCAGTGGGGAACTACTGAAAGATTTTTTACCTGTCAGACAAATATTTAAAATTTTATTTATAAAAAATGCAAAAACTTTAAAAATAATCAAACTCACATTTTCATGGTTTTTCTTGAGGTGGATGAGCTCCTCCTTCAGTGCCTCGATCTCGCTCTCCAGGTTCATGCGGCTCAAGTTGGTGTCATCGATGACTTTCCTCAGACCAACAATGTCGGCCTCCACAGACTGGCGGATCGCCAGCTCGGACTCGTATCTAATCAGGACAGGATAACTTCAGAGCCTGGCACAGCTGATCACATTCACAGAGGCTGAATTAAGTTAGCCTGTAAATCTACTCATCATAGGTTGTGTTAAGTATTTTGCTAAATCTACATTTAGCTTTTTAATTCAATTTCATTCAAATTTGTGTGTTTGTGTAAGGTGCAAATATTTATAAAATGTCAGTGTACATGCTCATTATTTGGTCAGCATAAGATATTCTTAACTTTTTGGCCAGCTGTCTTTGCTACTAGGTTTCATTTATGACGCAACTACAGCAGTTGTGATTCAAAGGCGATGATTTACGACTACAAGACAAATGACTGATTGTTTAGATCTTGACACTGTATTCGTCCTACAACCCATCCTGCAGTAAAAGAGGGTGTGCCAGCAGTTGTCAGCTCAATGTTTTACAATCCCAGCGGTAATGTAGGCGGGTCTTACTTCACTCTGAAGTCATCAGCTGCCAGGCGAGCGTTGTCGATGTTGAGAACCAGGCGGGCATTGTCAATAGTGGCATCAAACACCTAGAACCGGACAAGAAAAACAACAAAAAAGGTTATTTCGGTTGCAAACTTGGAACAGGCGGTAGCTAACAGTAAAGTGAGCGTTTACAAAAGAGTCAGCAGACACAATGACTATTGTACATGGTTTGTAATATAAGTTTATCTTTTTTTTACTATTAGAAGCATCTGAGAGAATATTTTGAATTGGTGCTGCATAAAAAAATAATTGAATATTAAATTTAATATTATCTTAAAATATAATTTAACATCTTAAGAAATGTGCAAAGTTAGGTGAGAAGATGTTCTGGATACCAGAATTGCATTAGTATGCTGAATATGAAGCTAGTCAGCAGCCAGTTGGCCTAGCATAAAGCTAGTAAACAGCGGTACCTCGGAGCATGATAGCTGCAGTAAGTAAAATTTCAAATAAAAGGGAAAAAAAATAATTCTTCAGCTTCTATAAAATAAAATAAAAATTATTAAATCAAGTTAACGAATTCTTTTCTATTTCCAGTCTTTCACTTTGGCTTCTAAGCTAACAGGCTGCTAGCAGCAGTTTTACTTTTAGTGAACAAACATCTTTGCTAAATCGAACTCAAAAAGCCGATTTCAAAAATGGGCCTGATATTATATCATTTAGAGCAGTGCCTTTTTTACTCATTCTATCTGTACTGCTTAGTGGTAACTGTGTTAACCAGTGCTAACATTTGTTCCAAAGAAATTCAGAATTATAAAAGTTTGTGGGATTAACTCTGTCTGTATAAATGTGAATAGTGCCAGTAGGCTACATCGAAAATGAAATGGTTGGAATATTTACTTTTGCTAGCACGATAAGGTAGATAACACCTGGCATGGATGGCGAGGGAGGCATCCAGGATGAGCCAATCAGTGGCTGCCAGGCTGCTGGTACTGAGGAACAGGATCTAAATTGTCAGCAGATAATTTGCATGAGGATGGGAGTGATGATGGCTGTGCTCGTGTGTGTTTGCGTGCATGCGTGTGCTCATTTACTGCACATGCAAGTGTGTGTTTGCAAGGGTAGTTCACTTTGTGTGCGCAGTGAACTACCCTTGCAAATTTCTCTTTAATTCCTGGGAGTTTTTTTTCTCTGACATTCTGCTCTAAGTGTGATTTGTTTCCATCATTCCAGATGAAATGTTTTCGACCTTGGGCTGTTTGGATAAACTAAGGTCCTTGGCTGCTAGTAGAGTAAACAAAACCTAATTTCAAACGGCATTTGATCTTGTGTTTTTTTCCAGAACTAACGGTATGCTGACCTTGATGCTTGTATCTGATTAGAAGACTTTCCCACAGTGAGAACAGTTTTGAATGCTAAACTGCTCCAGTCGACACACAGCATTCAAGTGTTAGGACGTTCCAGAATCGTTCATATGGAAAGTAACTCTGACTCAGTCCTCTATATAATTGCAGTGAAGAATGCATAACAGTGGGATTTGTGCTTCAGTGATTCTGTGGCACTCAATGGAACAAACTGGGATAAATAATTAACATCTTTTTTTTCTGCTTGTGTAATGTATTTACTTTGAAATCCTGAACCTTTGTGTGCTAATTGGTGCTGAATAACTTCAAAGCATGTATGAAATGAATATTGTATTCTAACATGTTGACTAATCTACAGTGAGTTCCATGCTGTCAGACCCTACTAAATCTATTAAGTTTCTCTTTTACCCCTCACTTTCTATTGGATGAATGCAGAGCGAGAATGATCCATCCTCAGTCTCACTGTCAATTTAACTGCAGTAAGGTAGTTAAGACTGGGAAGTATGGGTTTGTAAGTAGTTGCTGGATTCTTTCTCTGGTTTCCTGTCTCTGTGACCCTTGGTGATCCAGCATTCCTCCTGTTCCTACTGCTTCCGGTCCAGCCCCCAGCCCCCAGCCTCCAGCCCCCGGCTCAAAGCAGCAGTGGCTCTATGCCAAGCACTAGCAGGAAGCCCTTCTGTTAGGAGTCTACAGACTATATAAGACCCTGAGAAATGATGTGGTTCAAAAATATATTGTTCTGAACACATTTGCATATGTTTCCTAATTACTTACACTCATATCCTCTTAAAATGTTTATTACAGCTCAACATTTCATTCTGCTTTTTATGCTCATCTTCTTTCAACCCCCCAATTCCTCCTCACCTTCTTCCGCAGGTCGTCCAGGATCACCTGGTACTTGCTGTAGTCTCTGAAGTCAGGTCCACTCTTCTCCAGAGCCTCCTTGATCTTAATCTCCAGCTTGAGATTGGCCTGCTCCAGGTTCCTCACCATCTCCAGGTAATTGGCCAGGCGGTCATTCAGGTTCTGCATGGCAAACTTCTCATTGCCCATGATGTCGGCGCTGTTCCCGCTCACCTGGACACTGCTGGAGAAGCCCCCTGCCCCAGAGCCCACCGCCATGCTGGTTCCCAGCCCACTGCGGTATCTGGAGGAGACACTGATTTTGGTCCCACCGGCCCCACCATGAATACTGGGGGATTTGTAGACCGGAGCAGAGGTACGAGTCATGGACAGACTAGGAGCCCTGCTGCTGGAGGAGGTGCGCACAGAGTATGAAGTTTGCTTGGTAGTTTGCATTGTTGCTATACTGTGAGACTCAGTGAGAGAGACGCTAAGAGACAGAGAGGCACAGCCTGGGAAGCCAGAAATTGGAGCTCACAGACACAAGGCAGGAGGAGAGAGAAAGCTGTTAAACTATATAAACCTTGTGGGCCCTCAGGTCCGCCCCTCTGACCACTCCCCCTTAATCTGTGTCACCTCCCTTTTTTTTCCACTGGCCTAAACCACACTTACTGCTCAGAGCATGCCTTTATCCTAAGTTGGTAAATTCTGACTCCGTGGAATTCAGAAACCTGGCGAGTTGGCAAAATTTGACTTAGACTTTACGTATAGAACATTTAGTTCAGCATCTTTTTCCCCCCAAGAAAACCTATAAAGAAGATAAAACTATATCCATTTAGGAATATTTAGGCCTTTGCTCTTCACAGAGAAGACTTTTGTGCTGATAGTTAATCATAAAAGGTTTCAACAATCCTAAGTTACATAACCAACTATACCTCATTTTGACTCCCACATCATAAGACTCATCATAAGCCCCCACCCTATAGAAGTGACACTCAAAAGTCACAAACTAATTCAATGAGTGCTCACATTGCCAAATGATAACATCACGGTCTTTAGTCAATGCTGCTGATGAGATCAGGTCGTTTCACAGATAGAGGAGTGGGACATGTCATCTGCCTGAAGGGGAAGGGAGGGAAGGGATCGTCAAAAAAACCCACTCTTCCTCCTCAACATCCATGACGATCGCTCAACCACTCTATTAGGCAGCCTGTTGACAGTAAGTTGACCTTTCCCAGAGACTTGTACAATACGCTTACCGAGCAGCACACAATGAGAAATAACCCCATGACAAACATGTATATTAAAAAAGAGGCAAGGCTAGTTTGTGTACCTGGAGTAGAGATTTTATGTCTGTTTCACAACAAATAAAGTCAACCAGGTGTTTCCATATTAAGAAGTGTTTACCTTTGTGAAATAATGGCTAGGTGTTATCTGATAATCCTACAGGCAGCATAAAAGATGGACACAGTTACTGTGACATCACCTACTGGTTTCCGAAGTCTCGTTTTAAAGCCTCGAGTTGAGTGTTTCTGCCATCACCATCTTAAAAAAATGGATGTGGTGAGGCAGGGCAGGTCTGACTGTAAAACCTTCAGGCCTTCAATCAAATGAAAGTTGATCAGCGGGTAAATGTGAAGATGCCAGCCTAGTCCATCTATAATGGACTAATAGACGGCCAAATATCAATTGGTGAGTTCTGCATGACAAAACGACTTTTACCTTTTAGATTTTAAACCAAATTTAGACATTTAAGGACATCTTTTTTTTTCTTACTTACCATAAACAACAAACTCACAAAACATCTGCACTCATCCATTAACTAAACACAGCTAACTATTATTAAAGGTATTTTTTATACCATTCCAGATGTCTGTTGGTATGATCTGAAAGCACATTTTCAACTCTAAATATAGCCCACCCTCAAAAAGGATCTGCACTTCTACAACAAACACATTGATATGACCTTTAAAGCTTTGATGGTAAAAACCTGAACATAAACATCTGTTAAATGAAAAAAAAAAAGAGTTTTCAAAGCGTTAGATAGCTCCAGATGTTGCGTGTACTCCAGCCTGTTATCTCTCCTACTTAGCCGGATGTGTGCCTGATTGCCCCCTCCCATAAAGGATATGGTCAAACAAAGGAACAATTCCGCAGTCTGCTTAGTAGATAGATAGAAACAATGACTTTTCTACATGGGTAAACATATTTCAGGGGCCCCCCTGCAGGTTTTTAACACAAGGACATTCCAGACACATTCCTCTGCTTGGTGGGCTCATAACAAGGAGTGAAATCTTTTCTTTTCTTGGCTTTTTCCACAGTTTTACATAAACAATACAGAGGTGTGTGTTCTGTAATATGCTCCATCATCATAAAGCTTCAGACAGCAATTAATCAGTCCTATAGAGAAAGCCGTCTTCCTACACATAGTTTTCTGTATCATCATCGACTTGTTCTCAGGTAAAGATGTGCTTAAGGTTTCGATGTTCCATATTACTGGGGCTCTGTGTTCTTCTGTTTGTTTTTCAGGAAGGAATATGCAGCAGGATATTAAAGTATAAAGAGCTCCTGATGAAATCAGAGCTGCACTGCTAGTGCTAGTGCACTAAGTCGGCAAACAAAGGGATTCCTTCTAAGCCTAGCAATAAAGTGGCTTCATAAGAAGCTGATTTACAAACATGTATTCAAGCTTACCTGCAGGTCCCTGAGATATTTATGAGGGCAGTAGTAGAAAGTGAAGAACAGATACAAATGAAGCAAGAGGGAAAAAGTAGACAAAAATATGTTTTTGATCAATGTAAGACATCCTATTATATTTCCTGAAATCAGTAAATAATCACAAAGGATGTTTTTATGGTTGACATGTCTTGGGGTATTTTGTTTGTCTTGCAGTGGTGAACAATGACTCAGTATTTTGTCTGAACCTTATGGCTTCCACACCCAACAGAGAAAACACAGCTTAAGGTATGGGGATGACAGCTGACCATAGTGTGTGTGTACATTATGTGTTAGGTGAATAACAGGCATTAGCTTAAGTCTGACACAAAAACAACCTTTTTATGTTTTTATTTTGAATGCATGAGGAAATATGACACAAGTATGCCAGCTTAGGTTAGCACTGAGACCGGAGACGGTGAGAATAGGGACATAAACACCCATTTCCACCAGTAAGGGACAAAGGATGTCAGTAATTGGTGGAAATTAGCCTCAACCTCAGTTCTTTCCAGTGTGACAGGAACATGACAAAGACATTAGCCTTGCTATGAGTTGTTCAGTATGAAGCTGGTGCCAGGTAGTTAGTGTAACATTGAGACTGGATACACTGGGAAAAGCTAGCTATTTTGAATATGATAAAATATGTACATAAACACTTCAGAATGTCACCACTTAACTTTACTTTAGTATTATACGGCATTCAGGGGGAAAAAACAACGGTGATATGCACGTTTATGGACACAGGATCTGACACTAAAATATTGGGGTTCTTCTGCATGGAACACATATTTGAGCTTCAAATGGCGGACTAGTTTGTTGTAAAGCAGGCATCCTCTGGATGAATCCTGCCTCCACCTGAGCTGTCATACTGTCTATCTATAACTTTGACGGTAACTCTGTGAAAAGCAGCAGAATTCATAAAGGGACAGAGAGTCAGAGAGAGAGCGGGCAAATGTGCCACAGGAAAGAGTGAAAGAGAGACGATACACCCGGGAGGTGAGGGCTGTAAGTTGTGTAGTGTCTGAGCATCAAACTGTTATGCTAAACTCTATGTAGGTATGGTTTCTTCCTCAAACAACAAGGCCTCAACCTTAGGTTCAAATTGACCTCAGTAGAAAGGTATTTGCGATGGGCCTATTGAGGCTGTCCCCTAAATAAGGAACTGACCATACATTCATATATTAGACATCTTTATGATGGTTGACGTTGTTGTCCACCCCTATATATGGTAAAAGTCAGGAATGTGGGGGTTGACCAGAAGGGAAACAGTATATAACCTTTGTTCGCCTTTCTCTGAGCGGAGCAAGGGCAATTAGAGGTACGCTCTCCCGGATGACTTTTGTGAAAGTACCTGTTTGACACTGTCTGTATTGTAATAAAATATTTGTTGCACAAGACGTGTCGGCGAGGCTCATTTCTCCAAGAAGCACATGCACCAAAGAAGATACGGCAGTGGCTTTGAAGAACGGATGAAGATGGTCAGACACATGACTTTATTTTCTTAAATTTAGTCTCACATTTGTTGCTTTTCCTTTGTGATAGCCAATGTAAACTTGCTACTGCAGTGAAAAAGCCTTAGAAACAAATCATAAATCAAAAGTACGCATGCACGTGAATTCACTCGACCACTGGAACAAAAACCCGCTGATCCAGGTGTTTGTCCTCAACCCAAATCCTCTTGGCAGGGCTTAAATATTACTGACTGATCTCAATAAGGCAATAATTCCACATAACATCAACATCGTCACAGTTTTGGGAAAACTACCCATGCTATAATATGGGTGAAGTACAGATAAAAACAGTTTGATTGCACAACAAATCAGAATTAAACTATCAGATATGGTTGTTTGCGAGCAATACCATTACCGAACCAGGTCATAGAGGTCTTTTAATTGGTGTAACTGATTTGTCCTCTTTTTTGAACTCTGTCGAACTGTAATGATGGTGAAACATGAATGAGAAAACGCCCATCCAACTACAACTGTTTAATGTTGAAACCTTATCCCACCTTTTGTCACAGGTTTCAGTGCCAGCTAGGACTTACCTCAAAGGTTCTGGCCCAGTGCCAAGAATCTTTGCCCGTTACTGCCCTGATAGTGATCACCACCATCAGTTGTTCCCCTCCCAGTTGCGTGTTCTAACCTCTCAAACTTCAAAGGCCACATATGAGTTTAAATTCTGTGTTCTAGATTTCACTTACAAATAATTTTTTTTAAATCTAAGAATTAAAAAAACATTTCCTTTGCATTTTCTCTTTCATATATTGTGAACATCTTCACAGGTGTTTTTATAATAAGAACCCTCCATTCCCTTTTAACCACGATAAACAGCAACACACCCCACTTTATGCAGTACAAAAAAATAAAAAAAATCTTTATCAGGTGTGTGAGGAGATAAATCCTAAGGAAATAATTTTTCAAACTTGTTTGTTTCCTTTCTAAAATGTTCAGGAAAGACTGAAACAATACGTCTAAGGTGTGTTTAAAAGATTAAAAAGTTATACTGGAAATGGGTTGAGCAACACTCAGCCTCTGTTTTCACCACCCTTATCAACCCTGTGTAATAATGCAGCTGACTTGGATGGATTCTGGGACGTCACAAGCCAGTCATACCTGCTGCAAAACCAGCATTCTGGAAATGGCCGAACTACCACTTTTGCTAAATACTGTATGTAGATGAGGAAAGTGTCACATGTGCATGCCTATATATGGCATTTGAGCTGGCAGTGTGAAATTGACCCAAGAGGTCATCAATTTTCTGTTTGGACAGAGCTGTGTTTGGTCACAAGGGTTGTGTTTGTTGTTAATGTTAAGTTTGACTCATGATCATCTGATGATGAGTTGAAACTTTACAGGGGTAAATGGCCAGCTTGGCTGGCTTGAGAAGATCAGTGGGACTGTAGGGTTTTTGTTCAGCTGGACCATCCTTTTTCTGTTCTGGCCTCAGGGTGCAGAACACCCACTGAAAGCACTAAATCAGGGCAGACCTGACAGAAGAAAAGGATGCGCACTGAGAGGTCACATTTACAGGCCTGGCCAAGTAATTGTGAAATATCTGACCTCGGTTACACTTTGTCACTCAGCACCTTATTTATTAGGCGGACAAACCATCACAGAGGGATTTCAGTGGAACACATATTAAAGCTACTGACACAAGGACATTCATTCACAACGTACTTACACATTCACTCAGCAGCCACCAGTCGAGCCTAAGCTCGTCATGACCACCACAATCTGAAGTGTGGCCGCCTCAGAAAACCAGTTAGGGGGCAAAAATTAGACACAGGTTGCTTGCCACCAGGTCTCCCGTGCAGAGGTGGTCGCTATAACTATTTGCAATCCAATCAATGGACATTCACTGATATTTTCCTAGTCACAAGAAGGATGCTGTCCTCTTTTTACTCTAGTGTGACTGAGCCATTAAGAAGCTCATAATGACTCAGATGGAAAACGCTTGTGCACATGCAGACAATGTAAAGGTGTGTGCAACATGCCTACCAGGTCCATTGGTTGACTCAGATTCTGCTGAAGTACTAATCTGACACGACCATGTATCGGTTAAGATTGTTCCCATGTTATGAGAATGACAAGAGCAGACACAATGAGGGTGTTTTAAGGAGTTCCCTCATGAGTAAAGGAATGACTTCTGTTTGATTCCAGGAAGCACCAGATGCAACTCTTACGGTCTGCGAATGGGGCGTGTAAGCCTGCAGATGACCAAGATGAGACAGAAGAATTGTGTATGCTTTTAATAGGGACTTAATGACGAGAGAATATGTTAGAAGAAGGTGCAAATGAAAAGGGAGTGATGACTGTTTTTGTGAAGTAAAATGTGAGTCAAGTCTGACAGCTGTAAAGCTAATTTAACACATGGGTGCCGCAGGTTAAATCAGGGTGTTGTTTTACTGAAAGGCTCTGGGTTTACTGGACAGGAGGAGTGGACTGATCCACAGACTGAAAGTAAGGTCAGGGTTCAATCATCTGGCTTAGGTCAGGTCAGCGATTTGGTATGTGGACTTCGGAGTGGATTACTGGAAACAACAAAGGATAAGCACAGGAAAAAAGATCGGATAAACAGGATTCAAGTCATTTTTTATATCTATCTTTATATGCGGTCCTGATGTGTTTCTTTAACTGGTTTAGTGATGAAGATGAAGTTTAGTCTACTATGGCTGTCTGACCTGGTGTAGTTTGTGTGGATGCTACCTGCCGTGATAGTGCCAGTGTTTATATAAGATAGGCATTTATTCATTATCTTTATGCCATGTTTTCAAGATTGCAGATATTCCCACTTAAAGGGGCACACCCTGCCTACAGCTTTCATGCTTTGTTTAAGATGAACTTTGGATAAAGTCTCAGGCATTTTGTTATTTGGTTGAAGGTTTGGTGTAAGCATGATTCAGAATTGGAGCCAAATTGATACAAAGGAAAGATAGTTACGCAATGCAAAGTATGGTTGTTGGTGTATTTCAGAAACTGATGATCTATTCAGAGTTGTGCTCATTGTTACAGACTGACTGATTGTAACATGTTGGTAATGACTGCATTTATCAATTAGACACCAATTATTTGCAATTGTCCGCCAACCTGTCCGGGAGTGACTACAGTCAGCCTGAGTGGGACCACGATAACAGGTTGCTTGCCAGCAGGTGGCCTGTGAAGTCACCTTGTGATTGAAAGTGTTCGCGATAACTATTTGGAATTAGTCACTGAATGCATACAAAATTAAATGCAATCACTGGAAATTCACTGATATTTTTCTTGTCCCAAGTAGGACACTGTCCTTTGTTTACCCTAGTGTGACTGTGCCATCAAGAAGCTCACAATGACTCAGATGGAAAACACTTGTGTGCAGACAATTTACAGGTGTGTGCAAGATGCCTGCCAGTCGCAATGATTGACTCAGATACTGCTGAAATTCTTATCTGACATCGGGAAATGTCTTGCAATTGTTCCCATGCTATGAGAATGATAAGAGCAGACACAAACATCTGTGAAACCATCTCCGGAGTTTACAGAGAATGGTCCGAAAAAGACAAAATATCCAGTAAGCAGCACTTCTCTGGGTGTTGATGCCAGAGGTGAGAGGAGAATGGCCAGACTGCTTCAAGCTGATAATAACAGCACATCAGTGACTCAAATAAAAACTTTTTAAGTTGCATTACTTTTACAATCAAGGCATGCAGAAGAGCATCTTTATACATGCAACACGTTGACCCTTGCCTCCTATGAGTTCAGAACAGGAAACTGAGACTATAATTCAATAGCTCACCAATACTGGATACTAAAAGTCTGGAAAAATGTTGAATGGTTTCGATTTAATTTGGATTTGGATGGTAGAATCAAAGTTTGGTATAAACAACAAGAAAGTATGGATCCATCCAACCTCATATCAGACTTCTGCTGGTCGTGTAATGGCATGAGGTACATCTGCTTTTTCACACTTTGTGCCTCTTAGTACCAACTGGACATCATTTAAATGCCACAGCCTACCCGAGTATTATTTCTGACCATGTGTATCCCTGTATGACCACAGTGTACACATCTTCTGATTGCTACTTCCACCAGGACTTCATGCCAGGCTGCAAAGCTCATCACAAACTGACTTCTGGAGCATGCCAATTCACTGCACCCCAATGGCCTCCACAGCCACCACATCTCAATTCAACAGGCACCTTTGCGATGTGGTGGAACTGAAGCAGTTAACTGCTCCCAGGCGTGATGTGATCATGTCAATATGGACCAAAATCTCTGAGGCATGTTTCCAGCACCTTGTTGAATCTGAGACGAAGAATTAAGGCAGTTCTATTAAGTTGCATCAAGAAGTGGGAGACGTCTTCGTTACACTGCACATGCAGTAGTGCTGCCAGCTGGTTATATAGGGACTTTAAAGCTAAAATAGTTACTTAGTGTGGAGCTCCAAATATAACTGTAAATTATCACTGTTTTTCAGTGCTCAGGATTTCTTGTACCTTCCCCTCGGTACAAGGCTGTACTAGCCCATCATGCTCTGATGGTCTCCAGCTTGTTTGGTTTTGCTTTGCCTGGTTTGTTTTTGTTGGTTTTCACTTTCGCTCTGTAAAATAAACGTATTTTTGGTTACAATTCATATGTGGTTTGCCCTCTATCCAGCCCAGAGCTGTGCTGTGACAGCAAAGCTGTAATTAAATTTAGAACTAAGAGTTATGGCTCGAAATGATGAAGAAGGATACTTTTTCAGAAAATGCGTCATAAAAATGTGCCACTCAAGCAGATTTTCTAAGCAAAAGAGAGGAAACATTATGTAAGACACATTTTATTGATTAAGCCACAAAAATAAAATAAAATTACAATCACACATGAAAGTCAGGATTATTACAGAACTTAGTTTGATCAGAGTATTCACACAAGCCAAACTGACTGCTACATTTAAGCTAGGCATAGACAGTCTTTTTGATAAGATTGCATTTCAGCTGGGACAAGCTATCCTCTTTCATGACTAAACCGATCTGCAGTTGGAGATTATGTTTTAGTTAATGCTCGAGTCGCTCCCCCTATAGGGAAAGATGTTCAAACAATTGGAAACTTTTTCACTTGCGAGTCTAAATTAAGCTCAGCCTTGGGGAAAACATGGCTTCTGTGTGAGTGTATCTCTGCAGATGCCTGACTTGAATCACTCACTCACATTATCACACTGGGGGGATGCACTCCCTCACTCGCTCGCTGCTCTGTGAACATAACAGCGATTTAATCAGTCGCTCGGTGAATGAGTGTATTCCTGCCCTCTCAGTTTGTTCAAGCAAAAGCGTCACTCTTTTGAACAGAATGAGCTTTGGTTTCATTCTATCAGAGTGAATCTGTGTGGCAGGGGTTAGATTGCGTAAGCAGGACAAGTTTAACAAGATTACAAGATCATATACAAACCTTGAATTGCATAAGCAAATATTACAAATATAGTAAATTTAATTTGGCACAGACAAGTGTGGGGCATGAATGGGTGGAGTGATGTATAGGACGGTAGTGTGCTGAGCAACTGATAAGGTATCCTAAAGGAATGTGCTGGATACTGTGTAGACGGGGGGGAAGGTTAATTTACTGTATGTGCCTGTGCAGGAGGAAAGGTTTTCAACAGGAAAAAGATGTTTTTCTTGCGAGATTTCCAACTTGCTAATGAGAAGAATTTGAGAGGATGGTGCAGGAAAAGCTCATGGAGGGTTTAAAACCATATGGCTGAACATTATTTAAGTAATAAGGGATTATTTAGTTATTTAGTTTAGATACATTGTGGCATTCTCAGCCTCTGCGTCTCCTTTTCCCCATCACAGCCCACATTCCGGCTCAGTAATTGCTCCCAGAATGCCTCCGTCTAACGCAGGGTGCTCCTAGGGAAAGAAAATTCCAAGCTGGGTCCTTACCATGTTACCATGGTGAAGCGAAACAAGTTTGGAGAGTTTGCTTTGAGAAAGTGCTTTGCTCAGGCCGTTATTTTACACCCCCTGTTGGGTATGCATCGTGGGCCCATATAGAAGTCTCTTGGCAAATGCCTGGTAGAGATGAAACACCACATTTCACGAGCATGTGCCAGAACACTCTGCAGTAGCCATGGTCCAATTCTTCAGAGCTTTCCCCCCCTGCTCCGCTCTGTGTCTGAGCTGCTGGGCTGCATGCTTTCAGACACAATGGGTTCATTTGACTGGACAGCCACAGTGTGGAAAAAGTTCTCTAAAGAGTTCTCAGTCTCAGTCAAGGATAACAAGAATGAAACGGAGGGGGAGAGAAAGAATGACCACTGTCTGGTTTTGGAGAATGTTAAAACTGGCCCAGTTTGACTCACAGATGAATCAGACATTGACTGAGATGTGTAAGAGGCAATTGTTCCTATTCACAGCTCAGGCTTTTTAATGTGAAGCCAATTACGGGCATAGGTTGTATCCATGCTGGACACCACTCACTTATCTGACACATAAAAGCACAGTACTGTCCAAAAGTCTTGAACCGCTCCCATTTCTTTATATTTTGCTTCCAAGGAGCTCGACCTTTTGCACCAGAAAGAGAGTTCCAAAGAGCTATTAGTCAGAAATCTGGTATATCTCAGCATGATGTGCCATCCTTAAAAATATTTGAGGAAACTGGAGAAGTGGAGGATAAAAAGGAGAAGTGGCAGGCCTTAAAAAAACCTACACCACATGAACGGTGTCTGAAAGTCATGTCTTTAAGACCTGACAGAGGACCTGAGAGCTGCATCTGGCCCTTCAACTGACCCATTTGCTGTTTACTATTTTCAAGGGAGGGAAACGGACAAAAGTCTGAGGAATTCATCTGCAACAAAGTCAGCGGCAACAGGTGTTATGGAGTGATGAATCCAAATTTTGGTTCAAATAACTGTCAATATGAGAGGAGGTGAGCAGAGAGGTATAACAGTGAATGTCTGCAGCCATCTGTAAAACACGGTGGATGCAGACAAACAAGTATTATGTTTTGCACAATAATTTAAATAATACCTAAAAAAAATTGTGTTTTTAATATATATTTTTTAAGTGTTATGTTTTGCACTCCGGGGTGCCTCTTTGGTGGGGGGTTTTCCAGGCATGTACTACTGGGAGGAGGCCCCAGGGTCAGACCCAGGACATGCTGGGAAGATTATATCTCTTGTCTTGCCTAGGAATGCCTCGGTGTTCCTCCAGATAAGGTGGAGGAGGTGGCTGGGGATAGGGAGGTCTGGGCTGCTGCCCCTGTGAGCCGGCCCCCCGGATAAACAGAAGAAAAGGGATGGATAGATGTTTCTTTTCATCCTTGCAGTTTCCAGTTTGTTACAGAAAACACAGACATAACATTTCCTCCTGTTCTCTGATAGCATCTCTCAAGTGAGTCACATTAGTGGCGAATTATGAGTCAGTTCAATTCCCAAACAAATCGTACACCCCAAAATAGCCCCTATTTGTGAGTTTTGGCTTTTTGGAAATTGTTCCCTTAAGTCCCTGCAGTTTTTGTGTGTTAAAACACACAACAAATTACATTTAAATTTTTCTTGTGCAGGGCAATTAAACAAGTAGTTTGTATTTTGCTTAAAAGATGGTGAAGAAAACCTAAAAAAGATTACACATATTTTCTTTGACTGAACTGAAAGGCTAGGGATTAGCTGAAATATTACCAGTTAGAGTTATTATCAGCAACTGACAGTCAAAATACTGTGTAGACGGAGCCGAAACGGCTCATTTCTGAGAAATGGGTTCATTCCATCTAGTCACATGCTTTCAAGCGGTCATGGTCTGTGGAGATGAATTAGCTTCCCATGATTCCATTGGTCCTGAAAGCCTGTATATCCGTCCCATCTGCTAACGTCGTTTTGTGAGCTGCATCTATTTCAGGTACACAGGCTGACTCATTCCTCCCATATAATTAACTCCTGGCTCATAGTCTGTACAATAAAGCAGGGAGGGGAGCAGCCACAGGGAAATCCCACTAAAGAGGGGGTATCCCCATACCAAGGAAACCCTCTGTATCCCCTCCTCTCTGAACCACCGGCAAATGTTCACAATGACCATACGCACTTCTGGAAACCATTACATCTTCCTGCTTTCCACTCCTGCTTTTGCTCATCTTTCCATCCTTTATTTTTCCACACCATCTCGTCCATCCATATATGGTTTCAGTTAATTCCAAAAGTCTTTTCCTCACCTTTACTCTTGCTGCAGGCTTTGTCATTTCTGTAATTTACAGGCAAACACTTCACACCACACTCGCACACATAGAGGGACAGTGAGAGGTAAAGCGGGAGCAGTGGAATGAAAGAAAGCTGGAGTGAATGGCAAAGGAGAGCTGACAAATATCACATATGTTCACGAGCTGCAGTGTATCAGTATGAAAACGCAGAAGAGTGATCTCCAGCCACCTCAGTCCCTCTCAGATGGCCTGGGAGGAATTTGTCTGTCTGGCAGCCACATGTTGGCGGGGCAGAAAGTCAGACCATTTGCTGACCTCTCTCTGGTAGAGCCATGAAAACACTTTGAGGTGCAATAAAATATGACTGCATCACTGAATGAATACTTTATTATTGTGACTTGGTAGGAAGGCAACACATTCATTAGAACAAGTTCAAATCTCTGCTTTTTTCAGTGCAGAAACATAAACTACAACGATGCAACAGCTATTTAAAAAAATAGAAACAATGTTTTAACTTCAAGCCGGTGGGTGGGTGATTTACATGTTTGGCATTTAAAGGGCTACGAGATGTACACAAGGTGTGGCATTTTGTACTGTGTGAACTACAAACAGTAATACAAGACTTTTCTTAATCCTTTTCCTGGAACAGCATAACAGTGGTTGTGCTGCACAGAATTAGAGATTTAAGGCATTCAAGGTCTTCTCATTAACAGCCTACAGCAACAGCAATAAACAGAAATGTAAATGTAAAGCAATGAGAAAATACCCAATTCATTTCATGTGTGTTGTAGCAGGCATGTGTCGCTCCTTGTAAGATGTTGGTAAGTATGAGTTGGTTTTTTTTTGTTTCTTTTTTATTGGTGTGAACCATTGTTTGTTCATGGTTTTGTGGGATGAGTGTAGACACGGCTTGTTGAGGGAAAAAAAAACCCTTTAAAACTTTCCAAACCTTATTTTCGGGGCAAAATCACCAAACTTTCAGATTTTATACGTACATGCAGTTTATGCCAGTGATACATTAAGTTAATGGCTCTAAAATACTGAATCTTCAACACAGAGGCTGAGTTGTGAAACTTGTTTCTAGATGGATTAGGAGTTTCTTGGAAGAGTTATAAAGATCTCAAATGGATGTCTTACCAAAGGCTGGCTGGAATTTGAAGCTAGTTAGCTGAAGTTCATAACATTGCCACTGGAGAACAGTTTGTCACTTTAAAACTACTGAAGCTGCTTATCTTGAAGAAGCAGTGTGCTGAGCCATGGATCCACATACAAACACCACAAAACACTGCTAAGGTAAAGCGACATTAACATTGTTGGCTTGTTGTGTGAGGCTGAAGGACATGAACTGATAGAAACCGTTGATAGAATCTCTCTCCCTCCCTCTCTTGAAGCAGTGGCGTGCATTTGGTCTGAAGCAGTTAGAGGTGCAGCTAGGCCGCACAGCTGTTCCAATTTCACTCACAGTATGCGGCATTGTGGATGGATGGTGCTCTGTTAACCCCTCAGCAGCACCGGGCCTGATGATTTCGATTGGAAATCCATCTTTGCATCCTGTGAGACGCAGAACTGCAGAACTGCAGAACTGCAGAACTGCCTGCATTACGGCTTTTTGTTCCAGTCCATTTTCACAATCAAATGTCTGAATTTGGAAAATATTCAGTATACAGTCACATTTATAATACTCATATAAATGCACACAGTATATCTGTAAGTCCACAGTATATGGCTATCCTTGTTTGTGCATTCATGTATGCACAGCTGTCATGTATTATTTTTACTTTTGTTTGCATGCATGCATCCATTTGTGTTGAATTTTTGTGCACTGTGTGTCTTCTTCCATATGTATCTTCTAGGTGTGGAGTTTGCCTTCTCTCTTGACATTTGACCTGGGAGTGGTAGATGACGAGCTAAATGTGTTAGAGCATGCAGAAGTCAGCAGAGCTGAGCCTCCCTCCTTTCCTTTACTGCCTGAAACTGCCTCAGTTCCCTAAACTTTAAACTCTCCCTTTTTATTGTAGGAAGTCTTTGCTTTCGGTTGTTATACTGCTGCCTCTTTTCCTTTACCAACGCTGTCCTCTTCCTTTTGGCCTATTTCTTCTGCTAGTTGTAATTCTGGCCTCCTCTTAGCATTTGTTCCCTTTTGCCTTGCTCGTCAAGCTGCAACAAACTATATTTTCCACTTGTGTACTATATGTGCTTCCTTTCCTCCCCATAGCCATCTATCTTCCAACCACCCTGTGTGTTACGCCTTCTGTTCCTCCCCCATTATCCCATCCAGTTCTGTGCAGCATCGTGAGCCCTCTAATCATTTTCTGGCTCTGGTGTGTTTTCTTTTTCTTTCCTTCTCTATCCATCTCCCTCTGACCCTACAGCCTGGGAGCTATGCTCAGATCCTGTTCTGCACGCCTGTCTCTCTGACAAGAATGTGCTGTTTGTACATAAACACAACAAAGGGACTGATAAGAACGTGTCTGCACAAGGGCAAGGCTTTATGACTTGTAACACAATACTGTCAGGGGAACTGAGAGAAGGGAATAGTCATTAAATTCTAGGTTTTGTTAAGGGGAATTCCTAAAACAAACAAAAAAATCCCAAACCAAAAGCTTTTGGTCTATTATCTCATAGCAGATACTTTAGGAATAATTGTAGGATGAAGGGAAATTCCATTTTATCTATTGCCTGGTGCAAAAAAACCCCAATGCAACCTTGAAAATATCAGCAAATACCCTTTATTATTATTATTATTATTATTATTATTATTATTATTAATAATAATAATAATAATAATAATAATAATCAACACTGATATAGTCACAGTAAATCACCTAAAAGACTTAAAAAAATCTTCAAACATTGGGTCAACACAGTCTGTTGTGACGCTTTTCTTGTGGATATCA
>VUQK01015881.1:32466-61711 GCA_015106715.1 Bujurquina vittata
AGCATGGTAAGTAAAAAGAAGCAGTGGCTCATGTGCCCCCCCCCCCCCCAACAGCAGCCTAGGCCTGTAGCAGCATAACTAAGGGATTGTTCAGGATCATCTGATCCAGGCTCTGCCTCCCATTCTACTCTTAAGTATCCTAGGAACTACAAGTAATCCAGCAGTCTGAGAGGGAAGTGCTCTATTGGGGTGATACGGTATAAAGTCTTTAAGATAAGATGGGGCCTGATTATTCAAAGCCTTGAACGTGAGGAGAAGGATTTTGAATTATATTCTAGATTTAACAGGGAGCCAATGAAGTAAAGCCAGTATGGGAGACATGCTCTCTCTCTTTCTAGTCCCTGTCAGCACTCTAGCTGCACCATGAAGGCTTTTCAGGGAGCTTTTAGGACAGCCTGATAATAATGAATTACAATAGTCCAGCCGAGAAGTAATAAATGCATTCTTCTCAGCAACAGTCTGAGAAAGGATGGTTTTGGCAATATTGCGCCATAATGCCATTCAGAATAATTATCTGGTTAGACACCATGTTTCTAAGATTTGTGGGGCCGAGGACAAGAACTTTTTTCAGAGTTTTATCAGAAGCAGGAAATTAGAGGTCATCCAGGCCATTATGTCTTTAAGGCATTCCTGCAGTTTAACCAATTGAAGTGTGTCATCTGGCTTCATGAACAGATAAAGCTGAGTATCATCTGCATAACAATAAAAAATTAATGCATTCACTTTTGCGGAAGGATGTAAGACGCCCTTAGCCTTAACTCTTTACAACCAATTTAGGGAATTAGTGAGAAAGCATGTATTTCCGTGATTCAGCCTGATAATGCTGCCAAAAACCATACCTCCCAAAATGACTGTTGACTTACTACTACTGAAATTTAATCCTCTCCATTTTATTCTGAGCGTGTAATATTTTCTATATTGTGTTCAAAAAGGTATGAAACAGCTTTTTGATGTGAATCTTAGAGCCATAGTCAGTGATGCAAAATATCATTTCCTCCACTACATATGGATCCACCACCCCTTTGGTACACCTATGCTTTTGACTTTGCTGCAGTAAAGGCAAATAATTTCCTGCTCTGGTACCAAGTATTAAAATTCAATCAAAACTGTCCAATATGGCTTTATTTAGTGAAACATTTGTTGGCACACTTCATGGGATTTCCTTACCTGGATCACTGAGCATGTATCAAGACATTTTCTAGCCATAGCTGAAAGAGAACACCCTGAGAAAAATGCTTTTATGCAATTTTGCAGTCCAGATTCGATGATTGCCAAACACTATTGCAACACTGGCGTTTTGTCTGGGCTGTATACATCAACTCTTTTTCAAATAAGACTGAAATGCAAAGTTGTGAAAGGCACTTTTGTGGCAGAGTGCGAGGGTGTGACCACAGACCAGGTGTAGGCCCGTATCAATAATTTACACTGCCAGTCAAAGGATTACAAAAGGTATTGAAGCATCAGCACCAATCATGTGGCTGTGTACACAGAGCCGCACAAACCCTCTGTCACACGGAAGTGTGCGCACACACTTGTTTATTTTTGCAGACAAGATGTCAATGCTTCTGTCAATGAATTGAAATTTAATGAATGCAGGATAGACTCAATGCAAATCAGCTGTTGATTTCAAAGCCTCAATGCAGTGTGTGTGCATCTTGTATACAAGATAGCACGAGATTGGATAGGAGTATCACCAATGCACAAAGCACTGATACAAATACAAAAGTCTTATTTTTAGTACTGACTATGGCATCAGCAAAAACGCCCTCATTTCTTCAGACATTACAACTAGTTTACTGGACAATTGGACCCAATTAGAAAACACTCGCCAAGAGTTGCGTAGCAGAACTGAACACAATACAAAATTACAATGTTGTATAACTTTCTCATACTTTGCATGTTTGCGTACACAGTTTTGTTTCCGACCACCAAAGAAACCCGACATGTGCAGCTTCCATCTGCAAGACAAAACATAAATAATAAATCAGCTTTCTTATTCAGGCTTTGTCATTGTCTTGGTTTCCTGTCTAGTGTTCGAATTGTATTTGGTCTTTTTGTGTTTCCTTGTTTTTGTCTCCCTCTGTTTTGTCTGAGTGTCCATTTCCCCATCTTCCCTGTCTTATTTTGGCAATTACTTTTTTACGCATCTCCAGTGTTTGTGTGTCCCCCATTTAGCAATGGCACCCAGTTCTATGTCGCATCTCAAAGTCAAATCAAATGTGCTTTGGACTGTTCAAGATGGACAACATGACAGCTCCCCAGATGCCATGCCATAGTAAATGTAGTTTGAAATCATTGTGACCTAGCAGCAACTGTTTAAGTCATATTTTGTCTTCTTTTTGTACAATGGGAGGAAGGTTCTTTATACAGTACAGCCTTTAGCAAATAGTTACTGTGAAGATGTGAAGAAAATCAATATACACCAAATTTTGTGCTGTCACAAGTGTTCAGGTGATCAAAGTGATCACTAACATACACACACACAGGTTTGAGGAACCATCCTTCCTAGCACAGACTTCTACTTCAAATCACTGTAGACAAAAGTGCTAAACTTTAACTTAGCCTTACCCAGTTCAATAAGCCTATTGTAAGTTGAATAAGCCTAACCCTAAACTAACTTCACACCTTACCCCTAACCTTAGGACCCATGAAATGATGCCTTTCAGGGTTGGACTGTTAAAGATGAGTAAGTCCTCACATGGTTAATGTTTATACTGGAAAAAGTCGCAAAGAAGTGACAAAAACGTGAACATGTACATGTACAGTGGTGGCCTGCAGTTTAGGCACACACACACACATGCACACGCATGCACGTGAGCACACACATATATTCTGCAGTTGCTAGCTCAGTGGTGACTCCATTCATGCAGGTAGAGTAACCTGTTGGTCAACAAACAAAATATCAATCATCACGTCCACTCCTACAGTTTCATTTTAGCCTGTGTGACCGGATGTGACAGGTTTCACACACACATACACACACGCACTGCTTTGTTGCATTCATTTGGTCAAGCACCACTCCTGTGTGTGTCTGCATGCTGCCTTATGTTCATGTTTAAGTGTGTAATTTGCACATGTGAGGTTGAAAGAATGGAACAGCCTTCAAAGACAGTTTGCTTGTTATAACAAATGTATTAGGTAAGACCCACAGTCCAGGTTCCCCTCTGGCATCCCCCCAACACTATGTGCTCTCTTACACACAATACAGACCACACCCTGATAGGCCCTCTCTGTGTGGGTCAGGCCACTCATAATTCCCTCCACATGTCTGAGTAAATGAGTAACTGAGACAGGTGTGGTATCTCATAGTTATGCAACAATTGATAGGACAGAATATGAAAGAAATCAGGAAACTAGAGTAATAGAAAACTAATTGACTGATATTGCTGCTTTTGACTGATTATTAATATTTTAGTAAAAAAAAGCAATCCTAATTTTTCAGTGACATAAGCATGTTTAATCCTGTAACAATTATGTGCAGTTATAGTATGAACACAATCACCAGCACAGACCATCAACTGCAAACACGCCCAGGCATCCAAAAACAGAGGTTTTAAAGTCACCTGCATCTTTGTGTCCAAAGCTTTGACCCTGCAGACAGAAGGTCAGTTTGGCAAGTCTCTTCATGATAAAATGCCTCCTTTTCAGCAAGCTTCTCAGAACAGGATTGTGGGCTGTGGACAGAAGACAAGCTGGGGAAGTGGACACCTCACATTCTTCCCCGAAACCCATCAATCAGGTTCTTCCTCCACACTGACACTCTTGTTTGGCTCGTACGTGCTCCTTTTTTCAATGACACTAAAACTTTATTCCCCTCCCAGTGCTTATCCCATAATCCAGCGCTTGTATTATCCGCCTCAGTGTTTGAATGAGGGGCAGTTTGTGACTTGCTCTCTCTCTCTCTCTCTGCTCCTCTCTTTTAACTACTTCCTACTAACCCCCTTTTACCTATGATTCCTACAAAAAGCAATATTTGACATTTTGACAATAAGTTTTTTTCCCCTGTTCTTGCAGAGTGTTAGATGTGAAGATTGAAATCACTTTCATATCTGTGATAAATATGAGGGAGGTATGAACTGCTTAGTTTGGCTTAATTAAAGACTGAACCAACTGGCCTTGCCTTTTTATTTTACTGTGGTAAAATACACAATAAAAGCAGAATGTGTCTTTTTTTTAAGCATTTGAAAATTCAATATTGCATGTTAGTATGCACAGGTACTGACAGGTAACTCTTTTTTGACATTTTGACAGTACCAGAGTGGGTTTTTACTGCTTTGTCTAACCTTTACACTGAGCTAAGCTAAGCTAATCATTGCCTAACTACAACTTTTAGTTGAACAGGAGGACATTAAAAAATGTCTTTTTTAACACCACGTGTACACTAGACTTGTGCACCTTCACCTGGGAGTACTACAGGTGATACGTCATCTCAAGCAGTTTTTTCTGTTCTTTGTACATCTTCAGATCAAACCAGGAGTGTTTCAGAGATGGGGTATATTTCGCCAATGCTGAATTACTCATTTCATTTCATTTGATCCAAACTAATGGGAATGATGCATGGTTTCTTTTAATTCTTGTTATCTAAGAAACCTTTCATACTCATCACTCACCGCCAGCTTCTTGCCATACCAGCCTCTCCTGACATCCTGCAAATCACCTTCCTTTCCTTATCTGCACTCCTTCACCCTCAAGCAGTAACTCCCTTCCATTCCTGGCGACATTTAGTCCCGTTTCATGTCTTCCTTTGCTCCATTTGCCCATTTTGCTGCATTCCGATCCTCTGCCATCATACCTGCCTTTCACACAGGCAAGTTCTCCTTTCTGCAGTAAACCCAGCTTTGAACAAAGACTCTTTGGTGCTGCTTTGGCCTCCTTCTATGCTGTTTCCAGCTACTACACAGAGCGATAGAGAGTAAACAGTGAATTGAATTTCCAGTAAACTTAGTTTATTTGTGCATTTAGGGGGTTCTTTTCAAGGATTTTGGAGCATGCTTATTTATCTCAGTTTGTCCGTTTTAATGTTTACATTTAGCTTGTGGGCTCACTTTAGTTGGTGTGAGAATCCAGTGCCAAACTCTGCAAATCCTGGTGCAGAGAGCAGGCGCAGAACATTATCCGTTCCACATATAATAGCCCTTTATGAGTCATCCGTGGTCAGGACGGGAAGCACAGATGCAGATTTGAGGCTTAGATTTGGAGATGTGCAGTTGATTTTTTTTTCTGCCACTTCTTTTTTCTCTTCCTCACCAAAAAGTAGCCATGAGGGAGTGAGTCACGTAAGCTCTATTTCCCGTTCCCGTGCCTGCAGTTTAACTACACCATTCTGTTCCTATTTTATTGTTCTTCTCTCATCATGCCAACCTACAATTTGGCTTACTTTGGAAGGTGTTAAAAGTGTAATTGCACAACCACACTTCAAGTTATGTTTTCGCAGACAAATGCTGTATTTGAGATGCCAACATTCACTTTTTTAATGCCTGGGAAAGTGGTAGTGCTTTGCAAGTAGGGGCAGAATTCTGATATTTGAACGATAAAGCCGGGACCAAACAGGAATCGAAAGCCTTTAAACTCATTGCGGTGAACAGCTCAAGGCCAAACACTGGCTGTTTGATACGGTGGGCAAAGTACCTACAGATTGGCAGTGTTCATTTTCTTACTGTACCTTTGCCAAAGTGACACACCTTAGCATGACTACAATAGCTGTCAGGTTGCCATTCGCCCCTCTGTTTATGTTAAGTCCCTGATGGCCTTTGTTGCACCGGGCGGTGTAATTATCACAAAATGAAATCCAATCACTTCTTTCAAAAGAGCCACAGGAAAATCAGCTCTTGTGTCCCACTTTTCCAAGGTTCACCCCCGGTAGTCCATTAGCTTGCCATATAGCCATGTTAAATTCCTCATACTGCAGCAAGTAAACACAATCATGCTCAGAGTTATGCAACAGTTATGTTTGTATTGAAATAATTTGCTGCATACTGCTGCTGCTGACTTTGCAGCACATGCCTGAAATACAGCCCCACTCTCTTCTGTTTCCCCTCACATCTTCTCTGAAGCTCTGTGGTCTCATGATGAACAGACTACAAGCCCTCCTTGACATTTTTGCCATTTTTTTCTCTTTAAGCAGTTATCTTCTGTCTCAGGGAGGAGTTCTTGTCAGAAAGAATGGCTTTGCAATCTGATACTCAAGCTTTGTACTTTTAGAAGACTGCACAGAGAAATTTTTCATCCACATTGTCACAATGGAACATCGTGGCTCATCAGAGGCCCAGCCGATGGTGCTTTGTAATCTTTGTAAAGTGCAGATTCAGAACTTACATCCAGCAAATGCATTTTTACTTTTAGCTGCTTTAGCTCTTTTAACATTCGGCTTTGCTGTCAGTAGTTTTAGTTAGCTGTTTTTAATCCAATATTGTTCTGTTACTGTTTTAACCATTCTTAATCATACTTTTTACACATCTATTTATTTGCATTTGGAGCCTTATCTGTTTTTAACAATTTATACATTCACCTTAGATTTTTGCTTCAGCTGCCTGACCTTTAGTTTTATTATTCCTGCTCAAAGTCCTCTCGGTTCTCTATTTAAATTGTGCCTTGGGTTGTATTTTTCTTTTCATATTAGCTGATTGAGTTTACATAAATAAAAAAAAATTGTAAGCCAGTGGATTTTTAACATCATCTAGTAGTGCTCTCTGTGCAGAATCATAGTACTGTATGGTAAATATTTTACAGTAATGAACTGTTTATGGAGATACATTAGAAACACTATAATAACGGTATTAAGTCAGTCAAACAGCTGACAGTAGTGCACATTCTGTATAACAGTCCTGTAATTATTCTTTCTTTTTGCAAACTGTTGATTTAGTTATAGTGTTACAGTGTATTAGTGTAAGTCATAATTAAAAGGCAATGTGTCCAGTGTTTTCCTGTTGTACAATTATGTAAAATGCCTGGTGCGGCCTCTCGTGAGGCTGCAATCTCTATGTTTGTCTGGTCTGTTTTGTCTTTGGATGAGTGTTCCGGAATGCAATTTTGTTGTATGTTTAAGTACAGATATTTACAATAAAGGCTATTCTATTCCATTCTCGCTTTACAAATTATTGGAAAAATAAGAGACTAATAAAAAAAATATTTCAGGCTTGTCTGTAGTTCTTGGTCAGTTTTAATTTTGCTCTCAGATTAGTAAAACACAGCTAAACAAATAGACTGATTTAATTGAACCAAAAAAAAAAATAGGCCATATTATTTCAGGACAAACAAAGTCTCGCTGCCATGGCAATGATCAGTGATGAATGCAAGTCATCGGTTCAAACTGACAAAAAGAGAGAAATTTGTTTCAACAATATTGTGCAGCGAAAAGTGTTGAGGATGTCCTTTGTTGACTTCTTCCAGGGAAACTCATGACAAGCTGTTACAAAGGACTACAGGTCTCCAGTGTGCTAGGTCAGCCCAGTTTTAGTTTTAACAACAGTATTTAGTTTAATTCAATTTGTGGCAGATGTTTTTTACTTCAGATAGCTTTGTGCAGTAAATGCAAAAATCTATCTGTCTCATTGATCTATTCACAGTCTGTGTTTGTGCACACTTCTCATACTGCAGATAAGTGCCCGATCTCACACGTCTACATTTTGGAAATATTGGAAATTCATGGCAAGGTTGCGATAAGAAGACATAAAACATTTTCCTGACAATCTTGAGTGGATGTGATGATCTGACTAAACTGTGTTTATTATAAAATAACTGTCATGATTTTGGTTAGAATTAGAGCATTTAAGCTGAAATAATGGTGCCTGTTGTACTCTAAACGAGTATAATATAAAGTATCAAAGATAAGACGTAGTCCAAGTTGTTATGTAACTCTAATGATTCATCCACATCAGGTGGCCTTGGTTTTGTCTTCAAATCTAAATTACCCCACGCTACACCAGCATAAAGAGGGCCTCAATCAGCAGCCAAAAATTAGAGTAGGCTCACCTTAAACAGTGCAATCAAGTTGTGGATATCCTACACTTTGGTGTGTGTTTAAACACAGACACACCCATCTGCCTACTTTAAGGCCAACGCAAACAAGAAGCCAAGCTGGGATATCAATATATGAGCCATGCTTGTCCTTACAAATAAAACAGATTATTTGATGAGAGGAGAAGAGATACAAACGTATGAAAAGAGAAGAGACGATTAAAAACAACACAGACAAGTTAGTATTTAAACTGTGTTTCTGTTTACTCACCCATACACTCATTCAGCTGTGAAAGACTCAGACAGTTAATCCAACCTCACATAAAAACTAAGTGAAACTTGAGCTCACAGACCACGGACACTTTGTGCACTGCTTTTCTGCTGTCTGGAGACTAATTTTACACAAAATACTGGGCTGTTGCTAGCATATCCTTGTCTCACGCAACTTGTTCTGACACTAATCCCTTTCTTTGTATCATACAGGCCGTTTATTATTAAACTGCATTCTTGCTGAGTGACTCGGTATTACTGAACGCTCAAGGGACGGATTTCTGGGATGCATATAATGCAGTAGCTTGCTGAGATTCACTTTAATGTTCGCATTAAAACTAGTCGTTGAGGGGGTTTTGTTCTGCAGTGGGGACAGAGCTACTGTAGGTGATCACATGGGCTGACTGGAGTGACTCACACTCACACTGCTAGACTTAAGGAAGCTGTAAATCAGTGATTAAGCAAGCAGGATAAAACATAAGACAAAGGACACAGATAATGGTTTAAACATGCTTCTGTGGTAATCATGTGAAAGTGAATATACTGGAATTCATCACGGGGAGGGTTGCGAGACAGATGCGGAAGTGGTGGAGATAATATAGGTGAAGAGGAAGACGTATCACTCCTTGCGTCACTCCTTGTGTGTTTGCTATGATCTCCCTAGAAACGCGTGTGGCCGCTCACTTCCTTTTTATGTCTTAACTGATGCAGACAGGGACTAAAATTTATGTTGCCGTGACACATCATAAATTTATTATTGAATCTTTTATTAGATGAAGTCTGTGTATGTGAGGCTGTTCCTTTGAGGTCGATTCTAAGAAAGAAGGTGGCAATTGTGCGTGCCAACGTGTTAACTTTAAATCAGGAAACGATATTGAGGTCAGGTTGCTTTTTGCATGAAATGAGTGTCACACATAGCAGTGCAACATCAAGCAGGATGAGTTATTCACACAGTTGCCACAACAGTTTCATTGAAGTAGTTGTAAGAATTAGAAAGCGGGCTGGTTTCTCCAAACCACCTACTGGACTAAAATCGTACCAACGTCCAGTAACATCCGGCTTTTGCATTCACTGAGAAAGGGTACAGTCAACATTCAGTCCTCAAATAACTCTGCATGAGGTCACGTGTATTTATTAAATCCACTTCCAAGTAGCACTGATGGAAACATGACACCCGGGTGCTCCGAGGTGCATTGAAGTTGTTGCCTCCATTGATAACTTTGACCTACTAACTACTAACTACTCTATCTTGTTCACACTTGTCTCATAAGTTAACACACTGAGCTCTTCCTCCATCCATAAGTTTCACGAAACCTCTAAAACATTTTGTCATTTTGCTGTGATGTGAGGATGAGCTGGAGTTGGCGTTTTATCAGTCTGATAAATACCACTTGTTGGGGTAAGTGTCATTTATCACTACCAGGCTCTAATATCCTTTGCTGAGAATTCCCACAGCAGCCCAAAACAGTCTTTTTTCCAGGCTTGACTCCAGTGTTTTTCCTGTTACCTTCCTTTTCCATGCTCATGAGCCTTTAGCACGTAAAGCTCTGGCATTTCAGACACACTGTAGGTATTGTTCTGGGGCTCCATGGAGGTGGTAATGTTTCAGTTTATGATGCTAGGGAGAGTTGCACTTTTACTACCCAAATAAGACACATATAGGATTTACAGAAAAAGCAGAGAAAGCCAAAACAGAGTAAGTAAGTGACAGGGTTATCACAGGTACTGCCATGAGCCTGTCGAATGCCATCTTTCCAGAAATCAAAGTCTATGCAATTACTGGACCACATGGTTTCTGAGGTGAAGTTATCATACATCCTACATCAACAGGACCGACAATGAAGCCGTTACACAGAACTGACTTTTTGCTCGGCCATGTCCTCTGTTGCTAAATCATTTGTTCCCATCAAGTAAGCAATCCAGTGTATCGCACAATGGAGTCCTGTGCTACAAAACTAGCCAAAAGCAGCCTTGCAGCAGCTTTAGTTGATCACAACAGACTTTGACTGTTAATTTAAGTAGTTAGCAGTAGCTTGGTTATTTCCAGTTTAATTAGTCATATAAAGATTATATGGTGAGCCAAAGTGAAACTAGTACCTGCAATTCCCAGTCAGAAGTATGAAAACCTCATTAAAAATTCTATCTTCATTTGTAACCATGCTAATAACTAAGAGCCTTTCACAGCAGTGGGCTGTTTGGCTGCCTATAAAGAGTAGAAACTGCAGTTCACAGTTGTTTGCACTGAATGTTCTCTCTTGGGTGTTAAAGTAGAACTGAGTGATGACATTTTGATGAATACAGAGAGCACAACACCATGAAGTACGTTCCTCATTGCACTGCTGAACCGATGCACGACTTTCAGCTTTCAAGAGTCTGAGCTATTCCACGGCCGACTGCTTTTGGATCTGGTTTGTGGCCAGAGATCCAACATTTCACAGCGGTCGTGATTACTGACATGAGGACGGGTTCTGTTTGACGCAGGAGCAGATCCATGGTCAAAGTTAGGGGAGAAGGGGGGAGTAGCCTCATTAAATCAGATATATTTTTTATTTATAGTCACTTTTTGATTGTGCTTCATGCTTCAATTTTTTTTATTGAATACTTAGTTTTTTTTAGCTCCTCTATACAAGATGTTATTATAGTGTTTAACAATGGAACACACAATCTGAAGCTCCAGCTTACAGCAAATGCAGCAAATACATTTTTACATTCAAATATTTAAACTTGAAGCAATACTATTTTGCTTATTCTTTATCACACAGCCATGCAGTTAGCTTACTGACTCATAGCCTTGGAAATTTTGATAAGTAACTTGTGTGGGTGAAACCTTGGAGGGCATGTTATTTTGAAACACATGAAAACAGAAGCAGAGTTATATTTGTCTCAGCTGGTACTGTAAATATATACACAAAGGGTTTTAGACGAGGAGTAAAGACTCCACAGAGCCAAAGCAAAATGAAAGTGACTTCTTGAAGAAGATTTGTGTTTGTGTTTTCAGTTTTTCCCCACAGCTGACCGCTGATATTGGACAACCAAAAAAATAAATAAATAAAATAAAAAATCCCCAAATAATTAAAATTGACCATTGAAAGACTTAAATCTGTCTAGATTATATCTAACTGCTGTTCAAAGACATCCTGATGACTAAATATAAACCTGCAGGTTTCCTGAATGACCGCCTCCTTGTTGACACACACCACAGCTTCTACAAGTAAGTTTGATTGTCTCTTCTGTTAAATCAGACCCATCCTGAGCCAAAAAAGGAATTCAGTATGACTTCAAAAGTAAGATAAAAAGAAAACTATTTAGTTCCTGCAATTAAAATAAATTTAATTGAATTAGCTGCACTTAAATTCCTTGACACGTCGGTGTGATTGTAATGCAGAGGACAATTTCAGTCTCAGCTTAAATTATATACAAATAAAAATTGATTTACAATAAGCCCCTATTGACGTGCATGAGCTCATGTTGTATAAGCTATAGTTTTGCCAAGTTGCATAACACTCAGCCATCCTTCCTTTATACTACTTTCACTCAGGCGTGTAAATAAACCATCATATATTCAAACCACATGCCCAGACTCTCACCCCCCCTGAGAGCAAAATGCACACATCCACCTTTTGTTATGTTGGAGGTTTACAGCTTGAGGGAAGCTCATAAGTGGTTGTTGACAGTTGCACAAGACAGATCATTCAGTGATGTTGCCTTTAATCATTGAAAATCTTCACGTCTGACCTACAAATCTATCCATTCCATGTGAGAAACTGAAACCACACACGTTAAAACAAGGGAGACTATTGTAAGCAGCACTATGATTGGAAACAGATTCATCACAGGCACTTTTCTCTACTTACACTCAGGCTTTTAAAAAAGGAGATTCTAAATTGGCTCCTTGCAAAAAACAAAAAAAAACAAAAAGCCTGCACAAATCCATTGACTTCCGTTTCCATTTTGCAGTCCTGTCAAAGTTTATTTGTTTTTGCATTGTTCTGCAGCCTGTGGGGAGCAGTCAAGCTTGAGGAACGAGCCACAGTGAATTAACGCAACTGAACAGGCGACTGCAACTGTCTAGTGACACATGCTACAGTTTCCACACATACCCGCTTTCCATACGGCTTGTAATTACACATTGTATGCTTCCGTGTTCCTCCGTATCCATGGCAACCACACTATTTACATGGTAGTCACATATACATCTGGCAAAGTCATCAGCAAGCTGTGGTAAACCCCGTTGCCATAGCGGCTGTGGGTGTGGCCGGGGGTAGGGGTGTTGTACAGGAGGTTGGTGGGTGGAGTCAAACAGAGATCACTCAAGGACACACACACACACACACACACACACACACACACACACATCAGAGGAACATGTGGCATGTGTGTGGATAGAAACAGAAGACGGATGAAATTGATGTGCGACTAATATAAATAAGAGGAAAAGGTTTCTACATGAAGACACACGCGACAAATCAAATAAAGTCTTTGTTTTATAAAACAGGAAATACTGCTCTTCTGAAAGGGAGGAAGGAGAATAAGCAACCCAACTTTTTGTGGGCACTAGTAAACTGGGCGCAAGGCCACTGAGTTGAGTAGGACCAGGTTTTTCCATGGAACATGTTGGGTTTCTCGCCTCCTCCCCTTTTCCCTCCTCAATTTTTCTGCCCAAGCTTTATTTAATTTCTTCAAACTGCTGTGAGAGAGTTATAAAAAATAACACAGCAGTATCACCTTCTGTAAAATTAAGCACGTCAGTATTTTCTCAATACACGTTTAAAAAAATTCAAGGGCTAGTGTAGTTTTTTGCCAGTCTACAAAGACACAAATTAATGACAAAAAGATCCAACAAAATGACATAGATTACTAACAAAGAGGCTTAAAGCAGCTACAAAGACACACAAAATGACAAAAAAGGCATGCAAACAACTTCAAAGAAAACCAGACTTACTAAAAAAAAAGGACGTGCAGAGTCAACTTCAGAGAGACACAGATGCGTGACAAGCAAATGCAAATGTCAGAGTCACAACTGAGAGACACAAACTGAGTACAAAAAGATTCAAAGACCTTCAGAAACAAAATTACTAAAAAAAAACTTCAAAAAGAAAAAAATGACAAAAATGACTACCGAGAGACGAAAATGAAAACAAATGGATGCCAGAAAGAAACTTAAAAGTCGTGGTTTCAAATGCCTCCATGAGGGAAATTCTGCAGGGAGCTTTTGCCAATGTTGAGCTACAGTAAGTAGACGCATTATTACATAAGGAAAGACATTTAATCTGTTTCTCAAACTTTTTTCTTTATGTACTCATCAAATAGATCAACAGAAGGCAATTCCTTCACATCTCGCTTTGTATACTCTGCTTGTCTTAGTACACATTTATACACATTATTTCCACACGTGGAAAAGACCTGCTGTGCCAAGCTGCAGTTACTAAACTGACACTGGACAGCGTGAGGGGGGAGGAGCTTAGTTTGGAGTGGTTTACCATTTAATTCTGGTTATATTTATGCTGTACAGCAAACCAAAGAAGAATTTCGGAGTCAGCCTGTTTTCAGCTTTCCGCAGGTGCTAGTGATTACCTGCCTAAGCGTTACCCTGGGTAACCACAGAGTTGTCATGTGGGATTCATAAGCAGAACTCGCTGTACAAGCTTGTGTTTGGGAAGGAATGACTGGCATGCTTGACATAATCATTCAAAGCCTAGTATAGAGGAAGATTAAAAGGATTGACTCTGAGGGGACAGAGCACTGCTGCTGCACCTGCAAACACTGAGAGCTATAGCAGGAACAGTGGATGACCCCTTTACCATTTAAATCTTATACTGGCTGTTTGGTCACTACTGAAGGATTACTATGTGCATTACAAATTGTATAGCATGCATGATGTGCTTGTTGCCATTACAGAAGAAAACATCATGCTTGGTTGCCTTTTCCAATAAAGTTAAGACTCGTGGAAATGCTTATAGAGTCAGCAGACAGTTTTTTTACCACAATCAGCTGTGCTGCACAGATCAGCCCAGGATAGATTTGAATATTTCTATTATTCCATGTTATAACGTGGAACAGACAGGTTTAGTTGTTTAATAGATAACTGCATGATGTTTTATAGACTGTCAGGTTTTTAGATCTGAGACCTTTAACAATGAGTTTTTGCGCTCAGTCACTTACTGGGCACAGCATAATGTTCATTTTGTAAATAATGGCATTGCATTTTTATAAAATGGCTCTGCAAACACTCTGGTTATAATGTAGCCAGAGTGTTTGCAGCATTTAAAGCTTAGCAGGCTTGTGGTGTAAACCTCAGTGGCCCTTCCATAAGGTGCAGTAAGAAACTCCTCCCTGCCCACTTGTTGCTCCATAGGGAAGCAAACAGGTTTGGGCAGTCTAACAGGGAGGGTCCCGCTCAACAATTTATGGTATAGAAGGTCCAAGTGGAATACAATGCTCCCTGAAAGCACAATGGATGGTTCAAAGTGCAGGGTCAGTGCAGTGTATCCTGTCAGGAAGGACTGCTGAAAAGCTAAAGGCACATTGTGCATTAAGAGTGAACTCAAATACTTTTATTAAAAAAGCACCCCACCCCACCCCACCCCCGAAAAAAAGACTTATAGAGATGGAAAATTTGATTTTGATTAGTAATACTGGTGCTAGGAAAAACAGTACTTTGCTTTTTAGTGAAGGGTCACAAGTTCACCCTGTTATTCCTCGATCTTTTCAAATCTTGCTGGATAATTAAAGAAGCAAGTTTCTCCTCCACCCTGTGCCTCCCTTTTGGTCAAGACTACATAGAGGTGAGAGAGTTACACCCATCAACACACAGCGTCTGTACCTGCCCACACACAGCAGAATAGCATGTGACACACTTGGACAGGACTTGTATCAGCTCTGTGCTTATCTGACAGCGATGGGTCCTCTGACATGTTTCTAGAGTATTGCGGCACACTTAGCGTAAAGGTCCACCTCTCTGTATACTGATTCATCCTACTGCACAGTCCCGGTGAATGCGTCTCAGCCCCAGTCAAACAAGAAAATCAGCTGTCTAAATAGCATGTGATTAGCTAGCAGATACCGATCAGCCTCAGGTTGTCTACGTTTTGATGACAGATGGCAAAAATCACTTCAAATATGTCCCCTGTGATGATGAAAGCATCATTACAGCTGAATTAAGTAGATGGTGTGAATAACAGGTGTAGTCTGAAACCACCTTTTTGTTGAGTAAACGACTGAAACTCAGATTCTTTGCAGTCCTTCACATATGCACACACTGTTATTAGCGGTGCCTGTTTTACCAGGAAGAGAATGCACCCTTAAGACTGCTCTCTGCCAGCGGTTTCGCTGTAAACAGCTGGTGCAGTATTGAGGTATCAGCTGGTAAGAGATGCCCATTTATCTCATTTAACGTGCTGCAAGAACACACAAATTTAATCGCGACTAATCAAAGTGAAAATACTAGAATCCGCTGTCTTTCAGGTGTCACGTGATTGAATAAAGTGGGGAAACCAGGCCACCTTTGAGCCTGCATGGGGTTTTGATGAAGATGATACTGATCAAATTAACACGCCTACTTCTCGAGGCGTGTAGGAGTAACACTGAGGAGTAGCTTTCAAGTGATGACAGGAAAGCTGTAAGCATCCACTTAGACCCTTTTCGCATATGATTTTTGGATCCATCGTCAAACCCTACACTGGTGCAGTGGGTCCCGGGTTCCTCCTGGTGCACCACATTGCCCAGCCTCATGTGGCAAAAGTATGCAGGCAGTTCTTGGAGCTCAGTGGTCTGGTCCAGATCTCAGAGGAGATCCCCCAGGACACCGCCATCTCAGGAGCCCCAACAGTGTCGGGCATGCCTACAAGCACATGGGGGCCATACAACCAACACGTATCATTTTGAGTTGCTGCAATTAAATTTAGTCAGAATGGACTAGCCCACTTCATCATTTATTCACTTTGATTTTTTGGGTGTCTTTAAATTCAGCCCTCTGTAGGTCGATGATTTTCATTTCCATCAAATGACGTGGAATCCTTTCATTATGAACACATTAGCCAGTCCATATCAGCATGATTTTTTTCCCCATTGAGATCTGATGTGCTTTCAAAGATAAAACCTGTGCTAGCATGTTTGTTTTTCACAGATGTCATGATGCTTTCTTCTTGTACTGCTAGTTGATTTTTGTTGCATTTTGTTCCATGTGTCCACTGAAAACGAGGATTCTCCTTCACTGTGTTTTCCAGTGTTTTTAATAAATAAAATGATGTGAGTCATACTGTACAATCATCCCAACCATGTTTCAAAATTCATGGTGGAATTACTGAAATTCAACTGACTTCTAAGTCCTCTGAGAGAAAACTGTGACTCGCTCATGTGGGTTTAAATCAGCATCCAACATGATTCATAACCTGCTGATACCATATGATTACTACAATTTCACTGCTGTCATACGACCCTCATAGAGCCGAACAGGAATTTCCCCTTTATTATTTTACTTAACAGATTCACCAGTGTGACAAAAACAGTAACTTACACTATTAACAGCAACTATGTGGCCACATAGTCCTTTTTTAGTCCCTATGTGCTTTGCAACTTGGTAGAGACAGCTCCTGAGCTGGCATCCTTTTAGCATTTCAAAGCCGATGGGGCTATGTTTTATTTCAGTATGTTTCCATGACAGTTATGGGGCCAAGAGGCACTGGCGGGAAAAAAGAAGATTACAGAAGATGGAGGAGAGAGGGTATGGTAGAGAGGGTTGAATTGGTAATGCCAAGACTCATGACTCATTGTGGCGAGGCACTGGAGGAAATGAATGAGGGAGGAGAAGAACGCAGGGTGGGTATTGGTGGAAAGACTTTTGAAGGTTAAGTCGCCATCCTGTCCTGAGGTCTGGTAAACAGCATGCAGCTACTGTACTTGCATTTACACAAGCTCTCTAAGGAATAAGTATCAGTTAGAAATTATGAGACCATGTTTATAGAGAGCAAAAAAATGCATCCCAACTGTTAGCTGAGAGGCTGTCATGTCATTTAAACAGATGCTTATGTGTAAGAGCACAATGTACCCATATGCATGAATAAACTCTCGGAGCACTTGTGTTCATTGTTTTAAAAGCCTCAGGCTTAATGGCGTTAACCTGACATACCTCTTGGTGGACAATAATAAAAGCCTGCTGGTTGGTGCAGTTTACCTGGTTTGCAGATGAAAGTACACAGACCTGTAGTTGTGGTGTGCATGACATTAAGATATAGACTGTGGTTTGCATTCAGGTTGCCTGCAGCAATTTTTAACCCTGAAGAATTCAAAAGCATTAGCACGTGTGCACTATTCAAACATCTTTGAATTTTAAAAAATTGTTTTGTTTTGGGACCACCAACTGAAATTGCCCTGAATGATTATCAACTATTTGATTTTTACTTTTGATTTTACTTATATAACAATTCAAACAGTCACCTCAAGATACTTTATATTATAAGGTAAAGAGCTCACAATATTAAAGAGAAAACCCCAACAATCAGGCCATCCCCTGTGAACAGCACTTAGAGAAAGTGGGGAGGCAGAACTCCTTTTCAACAGGAAGAGAACTCTAGCACAACGGGAATCCAGGGGGGGGGGCAGCAATTTAACACCACCAGCTGAGTCGTTAGAGGAAAGAGAAAAGAAAGAAGGAGAGACAAATACAAAACAAAAATTAAATTAAGACACCTCAAATGCCCTGTTGACTCTTATCTAGCAGGTTAGGGTTAAGGTTAGGGTTTATACAAAAAGTTTATCAATTTCTAATAAGACTAATAAGGCACGCTTTATAAATTAGTTAACTTAGCGTTAATTACCATTAGCCAGTTAGTTAATGTGTTAATAATGTTTTATAGATCATTGTTCTTGGCAGTAATAAAACCTTTCAGGTATGCTAGCTAAGCTCTCACTAAGCTTAGCTTGCATCTAACTAGCTGCTAGCGGGTGCTTGCTAAGCTTGCGATGTGGGATTGAATATGCCAGAGCGTACAGAGAGACGACCAGCATCTCTGTACACAGAGAAGGTGGAGCTGAACGAGCTGAACGAGCTGTGATGATATGCTATTTGAGTGGTTATTTGTGATGATACATTATTTGTGTTGAAGTCACAGAAAGGAGTGTGAAGACAAAGAAAAACGCTTGCAGAACAGACCTGGAGCGCTACCAGCCTTCATTCCATTTTCATTTTCTTTGTTCCATAAAAGTGACCTCTCCCTTCTTACACATATCAGCAGACACACACCTTATCAATGAATTATAAACATACACTACCTCTTGGTTTTTCTTTTTTTTGTTTGTTTTTTTTACAGTTGTAACTTGCGCACATGTGTGAGAACTGCTGATCAGCATACCAACCAGCCCCCCCCCCCACACACACACACACTAACTCTGCACTTTTCTTGTCACACAAAGTTAGAACTGAAAGGAGATGATTATTGTAAAGCATTTTATCTGTAGTGTGCTTGTTTGAATACCTGGGAAGAGAGAAAGACTGAAGAGAGAAATATCTCCACATTCCTCAAAAGGAAAAAAGTTTTTCGCTAACAACCCAGAGAAGCCTGTAGAAGGAGCAGGTAATGGCTTTGAATGATTGGACAGTGTGTCTCAGAAGTGTAGTGTTACAGCACAGCTCTCGCTGTCACAGAGCTGCAGCCAATGGCATCTGAAGTTAGAAGTCACCAATGGCCCCTCCCACAGGGGTAGGCTTTAAAACTCTTCAGTAGATTCTCTTCTTTCGATCCACTCTGGTTTCTCCCCACTTCTGGCTTGCCTGACTGCCTGCCTTAACAACCGAGCCACTTGGTCTGACCTTCCCAGGCTCCTTTCATCCAAAAGAAAAACTACTTCACGATGACTCACAGGGCAACCACAATTTCTTACAAGAGTTCTGCTCCAAGGTCCTTCAGCAGTGGTTCCTATGCTGGACCAAGTTCTTTCACTGCCAGCAAGAGGTACTCTGGCAGGAGTTCCTATGGGGTCCCCACTCAGTTCGGAGGCGGTAGCATAACCAGGTCCTCTGCCTACAGCGTGAGCTCAGGCATGGGTGGCTCAGGAGGCATGGGCCTGGGTATGGGTATGGGCATGGGTATGGGTCTAGGTGGAGGCATGGCTGGTCAGGCCCCCATCACTGCTGTGAATGTGAACAGGAGCCTTCTGGCCCCCCTGAACCTGGAGATTGACCCCACCATCCAAGCTGTCCGCACCCAGGAGAAGGAGCAGATCAAGAGCCTCAACAACCGCTTTGCTTCCTTCATTGACAAGGTAGGAGTTTGTAATAGTCGTCAGAAAGATGTATGTGGCTCTAAGTTTTAGGCTGCCTTGTTCCTCTCAAGCAGAAACTGCTTCAGCTGCATAGAAATCTTAGTCAAAGTGTATTTAAAAAAAGAATGGCGTCAAAATGTGTTTCAGTGCTGTTACATTGTTATGCAATGTTTGATGGAGAGACCCATATGTTTGCCACATGTCCTGTAATGCTGATTTCCTCATATTTGCTGCATGGGGAAAGTTGATTTATTCCTCTCTTCGCTTCCCTCCCACAAACGCTGCAAAAGGCTACTCGGGGGTTAGGCTCTCATATCTTTTTGGCTCTGGCTGCCCTTTTATAGTGATGAAAAACAGACATGTGGAAAGAGAGACAAAGAGAAAGAGAGAGGGAGAAAAAAGTTCAGGGTGTGTCAGGGCAGAGCTCAGAGCTTGTGATACGAGTTACCTTGGGACTGGTCCCTCCCTTTGCTTGGGGTGTGGCTCTTTCTGCTGTTCTGGTGGCCCCCACCCCTCGCAAACACACGCATACAGCCTGTACTGAGTGCTATTGTTACCTTTGTGACAAAACCTTCATTCACAGTGACACACTGTATGAGGAATGACCATTGAGTGTATGAACAGATTAAGTTTTTATCTTTCTAATCAGTAATAAAGTCCATTAAAGTTTGCGTGATACTCAGGAGAGTATTTGTCCTCTGAGCTCTCAGCAGTGGGTTAATATTTAAAGAGGCCAGTTGGTTTCGTGTTCAGTCCCAGCTAACTGGCTACATATCAGCTCTCTTAATCCCAGAGCAATGAGTGAGGAAGATAGAGTGCGTTTTGCATGCTTTGACGCAGAGCAAATGAGCTTCCGCCCACATATCTTTTATCTTGTGCTCTGCATTTGGAGTCACGATATTGTCTGTAGTTACTCCAGGTCTAATGAAGACGGCTGGGGGCCGTTAGATCTCACCTTTAGAGTGCACTGTCTCATGGTGCAAGGTCCAATGAGTCACATATCTGCTTTCACTATCTCTCTTTTACTGTTCAGAAGTATGCAGAACGACCCACCCCTTCACTTTGCCCCGTCCTCCTCCCCCTCACTTTATGTTCTCTCCCCTCGTCACGTCCATATTACTCACTTAAATATTGACCTTTCTGCGTCTGCCTGCCGACAAAACTTTGCTTCACCCCTTTCTAATTTGTTGCACAAAAACAGGAAAGCATGCAGGAGAATGGTCAGCTAAAGCTGTTCTTCCATCCCTGCTTTTTTCCAACCCCCGACCTCCTGTCAGGATGCAAGTATGTCATGCATACCTTCCTTTGGAAAAAGGAACAGTCCGGCAGCAGAGCAGCTTACAAAACACCAAAAATAGATAAGAACATCAAAGACAATAGGTGGTAAATGAAGAGGTTCATGATTACGTTGCTAGTAACTGGATCTTGGGATGTTAACCCTAAAGCTATTAAGTCAAGCTGACCCCTGACTGCACACTCGTACTTTAAAAGGGAGTTTAATAGTAAGTGTGATGATGGGCAGCGAGTGTTCACATGTCTAATAATCACAAATGTAAGTCACTGATTTGCTGAAAAGCCAGTTTGATCTCTTGCTTGCTCATATTTATCCACACATTAATGCATAAAGTCAGAAGCGTAACCCTGGCTGTTCGGCCTCTTTCTGTGACCCTCAGGTCCGCTTCCTGGAGCAGCAAAACAAAATGCTGGAGACCAAGTGGAGCCTGCTGCAGGGACAGACCACCACCCGCTCCAACATCGATGCCATGTTCGAGGCTTACATCGCCAACCTTCGCAGACAGCTGGACAGCCTGGGCAACGACAAGATGAAGCTGGAGGCTGACCTGCACAACATGCAGGGCCTGGTGGAGGACTTCAAGAACAAGTGAGTGTGGAGGAGGGGACAGTAAGGGGAAAAGAATGAGGTGTTTCATCCAAAATCAGGCCTGCAAGTCTGTATGTTTTGTGTAGGATTCATCTGTCAATTCAACTAATATGTGCACAGATCATGCCTTGCAGTACACTGAGCTGTACAGACTACTCCCTACATCTGTCCATTGTTTTACGTCACACTAACTCAAGGGAATTACAACACTCAGGAAGCATGTTCCAAACACTTATAACATTACATATGGCAAGAAGAAAAACTCATTTCTAGTGAGCTGCCTGTCAGTGAGCCTGTCCATAGCTTTACACAAGGGGAAACAAGCTTGATTGTGCCCATGCTGACGTGCACATATCTCCATCAGAGGCAGGGGCAGCAGTGCTGCACATGTGTGTTAGTTGTCTGCAGACAAATGGATCACATCAGCTGAGGGGCTCCTGAGGGAGAGATATCAGTAACACCTCTTGGCCCTGAGTCAGCAGGCACTGTGTGAGATAAATGCCCTAAAGGAGTTCAACATTCAGTGATTGACTTCTTGCACCACCTAGTGTTACATTAGTTTATAAACACTTAGACGTCATGAGATTGTTTTTTGTTTTTTTTTATTAAAAATGATCTCATAAATGATATTTTCTTTTTTCTTTTAGGTATGAAGACGAGATCAACAAGCGCACAGAGTGTGAGAATGACTTTGTCCTGATCAAGAAGGTCAGCACTGCTATTGATCAATTAGTCTCCGAGACATTCATCTGTATTTTCTTTTACCATCTTAATATCTGCTGGGCCAGCGATCATCTTGGATTAGGGTTGAGTTTTTTTTTAGCCATGGCAGAAATTCAGAAACTAGTAGATGTTACATTTCAAATGATATCTTATAGTTTTTCTGTTAACAAGCTGTTCTCTTTAAGGATATCATCTTATCAGAACCCTAACTCTAACCCTAGGTGGGTCAGAGCGGATGTTAAGAGGTTAAAACTTTCCTTTGGCTGAAGACGTAAATGAAAATCAGTACGTTGTAACATCCCGTTCTAACAAAAGTTTTGTTTTTCCTTCCAGGATGTCGATGAGGCCTACATGAATAAGGTTGAGCTGGAGGCCAAGCTGGAGAGTTTGACAGATGAGATTAACTTCCTCAGGTCGATCTATGAGGAGGTATGGCACCAAATCAGCGTGACTGCACTGTTTGTTTCCTGCTTCCCCTTTGGCTTCAAAAGCTCCAACCACCAAACCACTTACTGCTTTTTGTCAGCATTTATCTTCCCTGTCATTAAATTCTTATGATGTTTGTGGTATCCTTTCAGAATATGTTTTGCCTTTGCTGCAATCTCTATTCATCTGTTTATCATCTTTTCTTGAGTCTTACCCCACCCCTTGAAGGGCATTAGTTGTACGGGTTTCATCAAGGAGTTTATGCAACTAATCTCTCACCTCTTCTTCTCTTTGCCTTTTTTTTGCTTTTAACCAGGAACTGCGTGAGCTCCAGAGCCAGATCAAGGACACTTCTGTCATTGTGGAGATGGACAACAGCCGCAACCTGGACATGGACGCCATTGTTGCTGAAGTAAAGGCTCAGTATGAAGACATTGCCAACCGTACCCGCGCTGAGGCAGAGACATGGTATAAGACCAAGGTAAAGGGCAACACTTTTGAAAACATTTATCAGGTTATTCTTATCAAAAGGCTTTCTGGTTTGTAATATCTTGTTTTATTAATGTTTGTGTAGTATGAGGAGATGCAGACATCTGCCAGCAGATATGGAGATGACTTGAGGTCTACCAGGACAGAGATCGCAGACCTTAACCGCATGATCCAGAGACTACAGTCGGAGATTGATGCTGTCAAGGGACAGGTATTTTTAGCAACCATATGTTTTTTTTGTTTGTTTTTTTTTACTGCTAGACACAGTCATTTACTGCCAGGTGAGTGGACAAAGTCTCATTCTTTATAAATCTTTTAGCGTGCCAACCTGGAGGCCCAGATTGCTGAGGCAGAGGAGCGTGGTGAGCTGGCTGTGAAGGACGCCAAGGCCCGCATCAAGGACCTGGAAGATGCCCTGCAGAGAGCCAAGCAAGACATGGCCCGCCAGGTCCGCGAGTACCAAGAGCTTATGAACGTCAAGCTGGCTCTGGACATTGAGATCGCCACCTACAGGAAACTGCTGGAGGGAGAAGAATCCAGGTAAAAAAATAAATAACTACCCTGATCCTCTGAAACACAGGAGAAGCTAAAAGCAGTTTCCATGATGATCAAATTGTTACATTTTGTTTCCTTTGTAGGATTAACTCTGGTGGTGGAAGTGCAACCATCCATGTGCAGTCCACAAGCAGCAGCTTCGGTGCCGGCGGCGGCGGTGGCGGTGGAGGCTTCGGCTTCGGCGGTGGCTATGGAGGCGGCATGGGTGGTGGCGGCGGCGGCGGCGGCGGCGGCATGGGCATGGGCATGGGCATGGGCATCAGCGGTGGCTATGGCAGCGGTATATCCATGGGCTACGGTGGTGGTGGCAGTGGCGGCAGCATCGTGAGCTCAAGAACCTCCGGCTCATATTCTGTCCGCCGTAAATAAAAGCAGTGGCCCTCTTTCAGTCCATTCTTCCTCTTCCCTTATTTTCTTCTCCTACTCCTGGCCTCAATAAACCCTGTCCTGTATTTCCCTGCATACACAGAGCAACCCCAGAAACATGTTGCACTTGACCATTTACAGATGGCAGATCCATGTAATGGCACCACATGCCCAAAGAGAGTCAGAGATTAAATCCAAATTCAAGCAAAGGCAGAGAGATTGCTGAGAGCAGCAAAGATGAGTCAGTCCTGTCTTCCTTTGACCAGTCAGCCTTGCTTTATTTTAGTTGCTGGACGTGCTGTTGTGTAGACAAGAAGATCCTTGTAGTGTCCGACAGAGAATCCCAACAAAGCAACTGTATACAAAATGGCAGCAACAGTTTTGCAGAGAAAGTGGAGCAGCCTTTTGGGTTTCTCTTTCGATTAATAAAGCATGTACGACAAGGTACACCTTTTGCTCCCTTTGTCTGCAGTGTCTCCTGTTGCAGTTTGACATCATCGACAACAGCCATATGTAACACTTTCATATTTCTTCTCCTGTTTTGATAGAAAATGAACTCTGCTACAGTGTATGAATGGTGTTTTGTTCATGACTTTACTTCCATTTTCACTCTGAATAAAAATGTTTTAAAAAGGATCAGGCTGACTGGAACTACCAGATTTATTGGGAAATTGTACCACCAAAACTGAAATAAATCTGTGTTCGCACACATTTGCAGGTCTCCTTGTTCTTTTGGGTTTGGACTACTGTAATCTTTGAATATCCCAAATTTTGGAACCATATTTAGCAGTAGCCTAAGCTACCAAAATGATACTGATAATATAAGAATGACACATAAATGTAGTAAGTCAATAATAGTGAATTAACAAAGCAGCACTGATCTCAGTTTAGTATTATAACAAAAAAATCTACTAACAGAACATCATTTCATCAAATATAACTGGTTTTATTGGTTAAATATAGAGCAACACAGCAGTTAAGCATCACTATCTTGAGCTAATTGCAGATAAGATGCTAGCAGGCAGAAACCTTCACAGACAAAAAACGTTGAATGCAGAAGTGCCAAAAATGATCCAGTCTTCACTTACTGTAGCCTACTGAAAGCTTTTACTCAACATACTGTGAATCGTGAGTGCACGCATTCAAGCTGATGGCACCATGTCAGGTAACCCGCCTGGATAGATATAAAGATATGCACCCATTAATACGAATGGGTAAGTTTGACTGGTACTTTATGCTCGAAAGATACATTAGAGACATATAGAAAATGAAGTCATCTGCAGCAGCCGGCTCGAGTTTGAGAAATGTTTGCAAGTCCTGTGAATACATTACCGGGCCACACCTATGGCATGACAGATAAGTGAAAGGAAGCCTGCCAAAGGTTTGAGTAAGGTGAGATGAATGCAACATGCCCATGCAGAATCATGAAACCAGAGAGCTCACAGGACCATGCTGGAGCCGTGATGGGGTGTGGTATGCTTGTGTCTGCAGCAGAAGCTTGTGAATAGGTGTAAAAATCAGGTTTGACGCAGGAGAGCCAGTAATGCAGTCTGTGCCGGTCTACACCCCGAGTAACTGCTTCAATATCAATAACACACATTTTTCTTTATGTTTTTAAGCTTTGAAATCCCAGCTGTCAAGTATGGAGGAGAGTCATCACTGAAACATCAAAATAAAACATTTCATTTCATGTTTTCTATTTATTTGGACGTTAATAAAGTAAATCATTATTTGATAATTTAATGGACCATAAAAAAAAAATTAAACTTAAATATTTCTAAATGAACTATCAATCCATTAATAAATAGTTCAAATTGAAAAGGGATTTAAAGAAAAATAAATTAAAAGATTCTTTAAAGCATCTGAAAAAAAGAATCCCAGGAGCCAGTCTCAATAGATCTAGATCGGTCTGCCAGTGTCTCCGCCCTTGGCCACTGCCCAACACACTGCACCCGACCTCTACGATGCTTTCTCTGGGTGGTGGACCTGCAGGAGGGCCCATGTCATTTCTTCAGGCTGCACCTGGCCGGGCACCACGGGCCAATGCCTGGCCTCCAGACACTCTCCCTTGAGCTTCCTCCCCAGGCCTGGTTCCAGGGTGGGGCCCCGGTACCCTATCCCGGGCAGGGTAAACAGTTCCCTTGATGACTGTTTCATAGCGGTCTTTTGCAACATTAGAGTGAAATGGGTGCAACAAGACTCCAGTCTTTAAAAGCATTTTATACAAACTTTTTCCAATTTGCCTCACTGTTGTAATTTCAGGTAACCAACAGAAGCAGGCAAAAACAAACGTACTCCTATCTTCCTCCCTTCCTCCTTCCACCCTCCTTTTGGCTCTCCTTTCTCTTCCTATTTTTTTGCTTCCATCTTGCCTTCTTTTATCCCTCTCCGTCTCCCTCCTTTACTGTCTTCCTTCATATCTCCCTCCCTCACTTTCAATCTTCCATTCCCATCTCTCTCCTTAACCCCTTCCCTACTTCCTTAACTTCCCTGCTATCTCCTTTCCTCCCACCTTCCCTTCCTTCTCTTCCTATTTTCCTGTCTCCTTCTATCCCACCTCGGCCTCCTCAGTAGCTCCCTGCATTCTTTCCCATCTCCATCGCTCACACTCTATTGTTCCCCCAACTCAATCCCTCGCTTTTTCCTCCCTCCCTCTTTCCTTGTCTTCCTTCCAATCTCTGCCCCTTGTTTTTCTTCCTCCCTCTTTTCCCCACCACCCTAAATCCCTCCATATTGCCCTCTCTTCTTATCTGCCTCACTTCCTGTCTTCCTCCCTATCTCCCTCTCTCACTCTTTATCTTCCTCCCTATCTTCATGTCTATTTTTTTCCTCTTCTTCATCCCTCCATTCCTCCCTCCACACTGTGTTCCTCTCCATCTGTGCATTTCGGTTTAATTTTCCTCTCAACTAGATGAGTCTCACCAAAGCCCTGCACCTTCTTCCTCATTGTTGTGATAAACTAAATCAGCTGCCTTAATTAAACAATAACCAAACAAATAAACTAAAAGCAAAAGAAAAGTTACCTTTGTGTCAAAAGTCCACTTCCAGCGCTGTATTTTTAGAAGACCCCATAAAAATGAGATTTCTTCAACAGAGCCTCCTCCACAAAAAGCCATCATCAGCAGCTACTTCCTGAGGTCCTCCTCTTCTACAAAAGCCGCCAGAGGAACGCCTGTTTCATTACTCACAGACCGGCAGCTGTGATATTGAATTTTTAATGTATTCATTTTTATCTTGTTTAAAAATAGATGTTAACACAAAAAAATTAGTGCTTCATTGCATGGTTTCTTCTTTAGTTATGTAAGCCCTCAAATCACATACATGCATGGCATTCTTTCCAGCGAGGATAAAAATAGAATGCGTGCCTGATCATCTACATCCAAATTCCCTACAAAGGTGAGATCTGCAGCTTCTTATTCAAACTTGTTGAATTGGAGTTTTTTACTAGGATGATGTCTGTGTCCTGCAGTTGGAAAGCCTTCCTATGAAGGTGTCTCTGAAGAAAAGTTTGTACAAGGAATTTTATTTGGATTTGAGCAGCAGCTGCAATGGGCTGCTAGACAAGACCATCCACATTGCCGTGCAGAAAGATCAACCCTAACTGGACCACAAGTCACAGTCAGAATATGGCCCACGGTTCTGTAAAAATATTACAGAGTGGAGACATTTTACATATTTATTGACACTTAAACTCTAAATGTCTGCTGCTGATCTCAGAGCATTAAGCATTATGCCTATGTGTTATCATAAGAGGTCCCCTTCACCAAAGAAACAAAAACACAACGACACAGCCATCTTAATAAAATGTCATACTCTTCCGCATCCTCATCCTCTTCCTCCTCCTCAAGCCTCATCTCCTGCTTGCAAAGTATCAGAAAGACTCACTTTATCGATAACATCACAAACATACAGAGCAGTTGCTGGTTTCAGGACTTGGAATTCAGCATGTTCAGTTCAACAAATTCACTTTGTAAATCAGTCAGAAATAAGGATACAGCAGAGTATTCTGACTCACAACTAATCATTTGTGCAGTGTGTGTCACACTTGTGACACCTGGTTTTAAAAAGCTAAGATGAAAACAGTGTAATGGCACACAGTCCATCATTTGTATATATTCTATAGAAACTGCCTGCTGGAGGAAGTAACGAATGTGCTTTATAAAGAGTGTTATCATTATTTTTATTATAATTATTATTACGTGTAAGTTATGAAAGCCCAGGCATAGGCCACTAATAAGTCATTTTGCACTTCATAATTGAGTTTTTTTGTGTATTTGAACACAAAAACCCATCAATGTCCTACTCAAACGATCTTGCTCTAATACAATACTGCCCTCTAGTGAATTCACAAAAAAATGAACACCAAATCCAACGTTATGATTCCTTCAATCTAAACATTAAGTATAAATTTATATCCACCACTTTCGCACAGACAGGAAACTTGTGCCTAATAGCAGGAAGGTCCTGGGTTCAAATCCACCAGCAGGGGAGAGACCGGTGCTGTGCGGTGAGGTTTGTGACGGGTGAGGCACTGACTCATCTGGAGTCGGATGTTATGATATAAATCCAAAATAGAAGCTTATATTTCTGCAGCACTGCCCCCTATCGGTGCAGCACGGTACTTTCTGCCTCACTCTTTATTTTTACCAGGGGTGCAGCTATGTACATTTTTATTCATGGACTTATAAAATACAAGACTTCCATTACAGGCTTTCTTCTATCATTTCTATATTTTTTATATATTTCAATTTTCTCTCATTTCTTCTATAATTTATCTTTTTTATGATGCACCATCCAGTTAAACAAATTATTACAAGTTCCCTTATTTTTCTTGTTATGATCTGTTATATTGCAAAAACAATGACCTGTTCTTTTACTCCTAATTTACGCCAACCTGAGTATTTAAAAGCCTCCCCTTGATACACTGACATAACTCACAGACTGTCTTTAAACCACATTGAAAAGTTTTTTTTCATTCTGCCATGTTGTATGTGAACATTCTGCCAGTCACTGTTAAAATGAACATTACGCCACGTTTCCACTTTAGACATGAACATTCGACAAAGTTGCCACGGCTGATGTGAACATTCTGCCTGGTTGCCATGGTGGACGTGAACATTTCTATCCTTCTTCCTCTTCTGTTTTGTGACCCGGAGAGCTTTGTTTTTTGTCTCTCCAACTCTAGCTACCTGTCATCAGATGGTAGCTACAGTCGACATTCAAATAAAAACTGTTGCGATTGAGCGTGTTCTCAAAAGCACCTTTTGGGGGGGGGGGGGAGGGGGGGGGGGGGGGAAGGGAACACGGGGGGCCCAAATG
>VUQK01015884.1:0-12538 GCA_015106715.1 Bujurquina vittata
ATATTTTGACTTTTCCATTGATGCAGGCTTTTTGTTTTAAGTTCATTTAGCTATAAAAATCTGTATAAAAATATAACTACTCATTAGGACCTGAGCTGACGTTGATCGACTTGATTGGTTCCGCTGTTCGATTTGCTGTGCGCATGCGCGGTGCTGCAACTACGTACATTTGGCTTCTGAGGAACAGGTGTAAAGGTGGTAAAAGAGACAATATTACTGGCAAGTTTTGCCTGTGATGGGCCCCTCGGTCTTGTGGAGGACAGAAACTGTTTTTTGAGGCGGCATAAATAATTTGTCTAGCATCTTAATGTGAGTCCTGATTGCTCTGCAAATAGTTGTACAGAAAAACGCCTGATGCCTTTCCTGTATTTTAATGTGAATAGTTGTATATAACTGTATTTACTATATTTTTACGCAAGTTGTGAAAATTTACAACTTGCATTTTAAGTTGTAAAAATAATTTGTTTAGCATGTTTGTGATTTTTTTACAGTAAAAAAATCTAACTTTTTTTCTACTTCAATTTAATGTTTTTATGTGATTATAAGTCCAATGTGTTAATACCAAAATGAAAGAATCAGCATACAGTCACAAACATGAGGTGGTGCTGAAAAAATGATAGCAAACAAGGCAAGGTAATCAGCTTCTAAGGTCAAATATGACCCCTTATCTCCAAGCAATATTATCATTAATCGCAATCATTTCTGAGACAATTTATTGGCCAGCAAAATTTGTTATCTTGACAGGCCTACCAGGGGCCTCAACCAAACTTGGCCTGAGTACATCATTTGCCATAAAGAGTTAACTAAATGTTAACATGGTGCTTTGGAAGCTGAAGGTCTCTTCTGAGGGAAACTTTGCCTTCTGTTAGGAATACAATAAAAAGGATCTGAATGATAGGCATCCAAAATGTAAGTTTCATTGTTTGGAAGGAAGGGTATTGATGTAAGGAAAAAAATATGTAGGTATCATACTCAGAAGTGCCTTCATTTGACTAAACAACCAGCTTACTCTTTAGTGTGATGGGCAAAAACAGCTTGAAAACCCCTAGTCTAAAGCTACCAGTGTTGACCAGTGCAAAGGTCAAATGCAAAAGTATTACCAGATAAGACACTGAATAACAGGAGATTATTAACGCATAGTGTAACAAATACATTTCACTATACTGAATTCATATGTGAAGCAGGTTGACAATTTAGATTTCAGAATATACAGTTATTCTGAGTCACTGATTAAACTGGTGCAATAATGTGCTTAGAAAAAACAAATAATTACTGTTAGTTATGTTTATAACCATTCCTTTGTGACTTTAGGACACAGAAGAATGCGGCGCTCAGGAGCTCCCAGCCAGCTTTTGGGTAACGCAGTGAAAAAGCCTCGATTTGTGCCACCTGGAGCCTCTACTTCATTTTCCGTGGCTGAATCCAAGCCTCTGACCCCTAACGATGGTTTAGGCAATGTGCTAGATAAAGTAAGTTTTCTCTACATTCTTGAAAATTTTCTGTATTAATGATCCTGATTTTAGTTTTCTCTTTTATTTTCCCTCTACATTTCCTCACATTATGAATTCTCTTTTCTCTTTATTTTGTCTTGCAGCTCCAGAGAAGTCTTGCAGCACCAGCTGCAAGTAATAAAACAGAAAGTAACATCCAGCCCAAAGCTGCCCCAGCCTTGTCAAAGGCTCTGGCTCGTGTTCTCAGTGCAACTGAGAGTAAAGAAAATGAAGAAGAGGCAGGCCATCAAAACCCTGGATTTGGAGACTTTGACGAAGACTGTAAAGCAGCAGGTAAGAAACATACCACTCTTTTTCTCTTTTTTGGTGCCTTCTCTTTTCCTTGACTCCTCTACGCACTTCTTAGTCCCTCCGACCTGAAAAACGAGCAGAGGAGGTGAGGACGAGACCCAAGAAGAGAGTAGTTGAGGCAACGGGCCTTTAACAAAATGAGACAGCCTTGATTTGTGCCATCATTTTAAAGCAATATCACGTAAAACAGCTGCATCATCTGTGTGCCTATTCTTGATCTCAGTCAGACAGACATAACATTGTCCACAAATAATGAAGGGTAGACAGTGTGATCACTAAGTTAGTAGGGTTACTAGGGTTTTAATAGAGTTTATCAGAGTTTTAGGTAGAATCGTACCATGAATTAAATAATCCATCCGTGTCTCACACTCTTTTCATTGGTTGATAAGACTTCTATGAGGAATAAACCTGTGTGCCCTTGCTCAAAGCTAATCCAGCAAGCCTTCTCCTCTCCTTGAGGAGATGAAAAGACAAGAAATTGTGAAAATGAGTAAAACTTGGAACAAAATCATGTGGCTGTTACAAGCTGTTATATAAGCTTGATAGCTCCTAAATCAAACAAGACTTCTAACTAGTGCTGACTTAAATCCAGGTGAGTTTAAAAGCTAAACCAATTAAGCCCGTATGTTACAAAGAAAATGTAAGCCTCACCATGCAGTATACCTGATGCCTCATTAGATCTGGGTAGTTTAGACTTCAAAGTTCTACTTAAACACCTGTTTCTTTTCATTAACCCTCAAGTGATTATTTTATACCTGAATATTTTTAATCACTATAATATTTTTGTTTATCATACCTATAAGGTTTCTTTAATCTAATGTCATTAATTATAAAATTTGAATAATTATTATGCAAAAAAGGGGGTTAACCTTAAGGCTTCTGCAGCAGTAAATATATGCAGGGTATGTTAGCCTTAGTTTATTGCAAAAAATTTCTGTGATGAGAAGGATAAATAATAAAATCAAACAAACAAACAAACAAACAAACAAACAAAAACACAGATTTCTGGGGGCATAGATGACCCCCACACCAATGCTGTGAAAAGTTGTAGGAGAAGCAAAGCTTAAATAATATAGCGACACATAGAAATGTACAACACTCACACACTTTAGTGTTAATGGCATGTTATGCTGTTAATTAACAACTCCTGTGATACTTGTTTTATTGCATAGGGGTAGATGCCTACAAATATTTATCCTCAGATAAGATCTTTTTTTTTTTTAAATCTGGAGAGTTGTGGTATTTTTAAGAGCATACTCAAATCTCACTGTATATTTCTCGCATTGGAAAAGGTTTTTCTTTTTGATACATTAATGCAGATGATACAAAATAATGTTTTATAACTAGTGTTTGTGAAACATTAAAGTGTGTGAAGCATTTGCACTGTGGATCATGATTGGAGGTACGTTTCAGGAAACATGTTGCTTAGTCCTGTCCGTCCCTTCCACTTTCTAGCTATTATGGTTGATAAATAGTTTTTTCTCATGCTAAAAAGCATCTTGCATATTAATGTGTATATTATAAACTTACTGCCTGATGATTCTGTTGCCTTTATGGAGGCAGGATGGAAACTATGTAGATGTTATCACCTTCAGCACAAAGCTTTGTTGTATCTTCACTTGAGGCACACTCCAATTACAGCCACACAATTGCAACAGCTGCCCTGATGCAGCTGTCACATTTTGTTTTAGTAAAGACAAGACAAAAATGTGTAGTAATTAGAACACAAACAGCAAATTGTTCCAGTATTTCCACAAACAATATTAATATATCTGTTTTGTAAAGCAGACTCAGGTGAAGCCATTATGACTACATTTTTATAATCAACTAATTGACACACATGTTAAAGGTAGGCACCAGACTAGTCACAAACATCAGGCTTGCAGTTGTCCATCTTAAGTGGGGCACGGTAGGCTGTACATGAGAATTTGCCAGTATTGACCTGTGCACGCAGTTCATAACACTGGCGCTGCGCATCATCACCGCAATAGCGATCATTCCTGATGATGTGCTCTACATGTAGCAAATTTATTGTTAAACTGCAAACCATAACTTGAGCAAACCCCGCGCAGTGGCTGCAACAGGGAGATATCAGCGAACATCGAGCAGCAAACATTTATATAAATAACCAGTAATCTTCCCCTCTGTCTAATAATAACATACACACAAAGAATGGACGTTAAACCGGGCGGGCGGAGACTGAGTGACGGCAGGTCCAGCATTATGCAAATTAGCGGGGCAGCGCCGGCCAGATTGGGACCGTGCTTAGGATCAGTGAGCCACCGCCGCTCCCTTCTCCTCCTCCTCGTGCAAGAGCAACTAGTGCCTCTGTTTTCCTTCCCGAGAACGCGCAGCGCGCGCGCTTTTCTCCGCTGGCCCTGGCGCTGTTTTTGCACGCGCCCCGCAGCCGTATTTTAATCAATGGAGTCGCCGCTTGCGCTGCGGAGCTGGCACGGTCTGCATCCACTGTACACTGAACCACGGCCAGAAGCGCAGCTTCCACGGGCGTGCGCAGCGCGCTCACAAACCCCTCCCCCCACTCAGTTAGTTAAGCCGGCGCTGATTCAAAGCATCACTCACTTTAGGAAATTAGATATGTGATACTTTAACAGCCTATAGTGTAGTGTTTGCAAACTGTTGTGCCACATGTGTGGAGGGCACCGTCCCTCTGCGGCATTCCCTTTGTCATACTGTAGAGACAGTGTGTCTCTGCTGTGCTCTGTGCTGTGCTTGGTTTGGGGTTTAGAGAGACCGAGCTGTAAGTAGGTCGGGCTGGGCTTAAGCGGCTTAGCTACGTCAGCCTAAGCTGGGAGGAATTCATCCAAAGCCCTCCGCGGTAGGCGGGGGCCTAAACGAGGCTGGCCTAGTTAAGCCTGATTCTTATTGTGTGCAGCACAGCCTGTTTTTGTTGTGCAACGTAGCTGAGAGGGAGTCCAGGAGTGGTGTGAGAATCCATGCACTTGTTAGACAAAGCCTATGTTTGATTTGGAGAGGAAGAAGACGAAGGGGGAAATGTGACATGTATGGGAGTTAGACCAGTGTTAGTGTGTCACCGTGGACCAAGAGAAGAGAGCAGCAGGGGCTGAAAAAAGACAGGTGGGAAGAGTGAGGAGCCACACTACTGAGTGTAGTAACTAAAGGGTGACAGCCATAGGCCAGACTCGGTCTGCGTGAGCCCACTATGCTACAAGATGGCATCGAGCTCTGTGTTTTTGTCCAGTATGGTGGGTAAGGCCCGCTCCTCCAACTTCACCCTTTCTGAGAAGCTGGACCTGTTGAAGCTGGTCCGGCCTCACATCCGCATCCTGGAGGAGCACACCAATAAGCACGCGGTCATCGTGGACAAGAACAAGTGCTGGGACACTGTTGCTGAACAGTACAACGCCTTAGGGGGGGACAGACCCCATCGCACAGCTCAGGGCCTCCGAACCCTCTACAAGAGACTGAAGGAGTCAGCCAAGCAGGAAGTGATGCAGCGGCGACACGCCCAGCCAGAGTACAGAGCGAGCATCTCTGAGCCAACCAGGAGAATTATGGAGATGATCCCTCACCTGTTTCACCATGTGCCCATACACGAAAAGGACCAGGCGCTGCGCAGGTACAGTTGCACCTACGAGAATAGACACACACATAAAGGGTAAAGGAAAGGATAACACAAGCCATATGAGAGTTTAGGGAGCACAGACATACAAGACAGAGAGGAGGAGCTGCTGTTCACATTCCCAAACCCAATCAAATTACTCACTCGCTGTACACTGTTAGGATCAGGAGGAACATACTGTATGACCTTCCATCATTTATTGGCTGCTCATCAGTAAAATACACAAGTCTGGTTTCATATCCTAATTCTATCACAAACTTTGCTTCCAAATAATTATTTAGCTCAAGTTCTCAGCACTACAAAAAAGACAAATGAAGATGATGATTAATATCCTGACACCTGATTAAGAGAGTACCCAGAGGAAAAAAAAACCATTAAATACATAATTTAGGATAAGGTAGTCATTACAATTAGAAATCAGAATCCCATTCATGCCATAAGAGTGGCATCAGAAACATTTACACATGTGAGGTTGTAACCAACAAGACTTGTTGCCAAATCCTTTAATTTCCTTTCACTCACGTTAATTTACTCTGATCATTCACCTAATCCTTTGATTGATTTATCACCTGCAGAGCTTTCAGCACACTTCATATAAACAAGATGTAGACACCCAGTAGATGCTGCTTAAGCACTCCAGGCTCACTTGTTTTTGTTTTTTCTTATCCTGTTTTCCCATTTGTAGATTAATATACAGCAAGCACAACTCTCCCATCGAACATCCTGGCAGCAGCTCCTCTCTGGCTGGACTTCAGGATTATTCCGCAGCTGTCCCAAGTATCCCCCATGAGGTGGTCCAGCTGGATGCTGAAGAGGATGTAAAACCACCGCCAGAGCTTCCCATCCTCCCAACACACACAGGACCACAACTGGAAGGAAGCCAGGAACGAGAGGGAGAGGAGGACTTGGGCAGCATCCACGATTATGAAGCATCCTTATCTCCGGCTCCTTCCTCTGTTAACATCCCTCTCTCCACCTCACCGCTGCCCTTACGGCACGAGCTCTACCCCAACGACATCTACCCTCACCACGAGCCGGACAGGTTTCGACCTCTGCACCTGGCCAAAGAGGAGCATGAACTGGTGTTAGCCAATCACAAGAAGGTTGCCCTGTACCTGGAGGAGAAGAGAGAGGGGCTGAAGAGGAAGCAGGAACTGGAGGAGGAACTGCTGAGAGCCAAGATCAAAGTAGAGAAACTGAAGGCAGCTCGACTGAGACACGGACTGCCGATTCCTCTATAACAAGCATCGACACACACATCAGTGGTTGCTGTGAGAAAGAGAGAGGCTCTGAGGAGTTTGGTGCAATCGTCTGTTTTGTTTTGTTTGAGCTCGGTTTCAGAACTTGAATTTCTTTTGGAAACATAGTGCCTCGTACAGACGTGGATAACGTGTTTACTTCCTGCAGGATAATGCCGACTTCTGTTGCATCCGTCTTTCTTTGTGCTCGTCAGTGTTAAAAAAGCATCATCGTTCCCTTTGAGTACTCAACAGAAGTGGTGACTAGCGTTGTAATAAAACAAAGCTCATATCGGTAACACTGTGACAGGCCAAAATGGATACAATTCCAAATTTTGGAAGGGAATATTTGTAGTATTGACTGATAATGTACCTCAGTGGTGCTGTTCCTGTCTATATCTACCACCAGTCTCTAATTACAGAAGCGTCAGAAAGGTGTTCATGATCTTTATTGTCTGGAAAAATATGAATGTAAGAGTTCATGTCTGTGGGAGTGTTGTTTTGCTAATTCTGTGTAAAGAAAATTTCCGCCCATTCTGCCATCTGTAGAATGGGGATGAGTTTGGGTATCAAAACAGTTTTTGTAGCTGCTTTTTTTTTCATTCTGTAGACTTTATAAGAAAACCATTCACGTCACCACAAGAGAGCACTATAGTAGCAAACTTCAGAGATACCAGGACTGAAGCACAAGGTAAACTTTTGAAGGCCTTAATGTGTTATTCTGATAATGGCAACTTCACAGAATAAAGTGGAAAATGAGTGAAAAATGTTTTAGTAATCCTCTCTTGTTAATCTCTGAACTGATGGCATTTTGTGTGAAAAAAATAAGGGAGAGGTGGTAATAGTTCTTGATGTTTCTGCTATTTATTGTGAGTTCAACATTGATTGTATTGTACTGTTGTTATACAAGTGTTGTCCGTTTCATTTACTGTTGGTCTGTATGTTCATATGTTTCGATTAAAAAGAAGGTTCATTTTCCTCTGGTCATGCGTTTATTGCAAGTCAGATGTTCCACTTTTGTAGATCTTTAATCCTTGTTCTAGAGATTAATAAAAGGTCATATGGTAATCACATCAGCTGACATTTGCTGTTTTCATGGTGCTAACAGTTTCAGCCTTGTGCTTGTGCCATGTACATGTTGTATTTTGATTCCATGGTAGGTTGAAGCACCAGTGACATGTCGATGTTTTTCTGGTTAGAAGCTTGATACAACAGTGACCTCTGCTGATTAATTTCTGTAAATATCTGCTGGATTTCACTTTTATGTCTGTGTTACAGGAGTGAATGCTGGTCCTCCTGGATCTCCCCAAACCCCTCAGCCTCTTGCAGGCTCAGATTCCAGCTGCAGTCAGGACGGGGCGCGTTACTTCAGTGTGGTGTGGTGTAAGGCCAGCAAGAAGAAACATAAGCGCTGGGAGGGAGATGCAGTCCTGGTGACAAGAGGACGCACAGCCACTCTTAAAGACATGGAGGGGAAGGATATTGGAAAGGGTGAGGCAGACACCTCAGATTTTAATTGTATCTACAGTCTGTATTTAAAATGACAACTGACAGTCCTAAGTAATTAATATAGTACTGTCTGCAAAAAATCTTGAGGCTCTCATTTCTTTATATTTTGCTTCCAAAGAGTCAGATTTTCTTGGAATTTCTTTAAAATGGTCTTGAGCAATAGTTCTCCAGGTTTCCTGAAGATTTTAAAGTTTTTCTTTGGGCATTGGCTCATTTTCACTCATTTTCAGTGCAGCCATTGTGCTTGACCATTTGTCAACACAATGTTTCTTTGTTTAAGTCACTTTAAACTAAGATATGAATTATTCAAGTATGAATAAGACACCTAAATCAAGAGTTGAACCAGTGTTCTGTCTACACATAATGGACAACTTAGCAATGAAACAATTTGAGGTACTTTGTTATTAGCACCCTGTCACAAAACACACCATTTGTTCTAATTTCTGTAGTCAAATCTATAAAAAAATGCCAACGATGACATGGTTTGACAGGCATAAAATAGTATTTTTGCACCAACAAGGTGATTACCGAAGAGCTATATCCAAAAACTTGGCATTTCTCAGTATGGTGTGTAGTGTGTCCCTACAAAAATCTGAGGAAGCTGAACAAGTGGAGGACAAAAGAAGAAGCAACTAACTGGAACTATTTCCTATTTTGTAGCAATATATAAAGAAATTTGGGATGAATTAAGACTTGTGCACAAAGAGTTTCTGGCCTTCCATGAAAGGAAAATCATTGGGACTATGATTAAAACGTATATATTTTAAGTGACATTTAATTTCATGCTTAAATTAACTTTTTGTTTGTTTTTCAAATGGTTAAAAATAGGGTAAAATAAGTTAATGCATACTTATTGTGGTTATGTGCAGTCACCCCTAAAGGCCTGTTTGGAGTCAGGAAACGTTCTGGAAAATAGTAAAATACTCAAAACTTTAAGAAACTTCCGCAAGCATAATTTGCATATTTAACTGAAGCTTACTTCTAAAACATTAAAATATGCTAAAAAAACTAAGTAGACCAATACTAGATGATTTCTCCTTGATCCTGACATGTGTGCATGTGTGAACTGTAGGTAGTGGCTACAAAGTGTCAGAGCTGGCCTCGCTGTCTGAGGGAGAGACTCTCATGATTGGTGGGAAAGAGGTGGAGGTGATGGGGGTCATCTCTGCTGAGGACTATGCCAGGGGGCGTTGTTTCCAGGAGGTCCAAACTGAGGGAATGGAGTTAAACTCAAAGTCTGCTCCACCACCCTCTTGCCGCTTGGCATTCAAACCCTTTTGCCCCCCAACAATGGTGGGCAGAGCAGGCCACCCAGAAACAAAAGCAGAGGAGGAACAAACCCGCAGACCTCGCCATGACCCCCTAGCTCCAGGTATGCAGATAAAATTGGAGTGTGATGATGCACTAATTTAATACTCTGACTTATATCTAGATAAATTGGCAAAAAATATATATTTTTTTGCTTTCTATTATATGTTGGTAATATTTCATATTATATTAGGTGCACTGGTGATGCCTCGCCCCTCTGCCAACCACCAGTGGTCAAATAACAAGTCAGGACTTCCTGTGGTCGATGTTGTACTTGACCCACACCTGACCACACACCTGCGACCTCACCAGAGAGATGGCCTGCTCTTCCTCTATGAGTGTGTCATGGGCATGAGGTAACAATGCTGTTCAGTCATCAAATGCTGTGTAAAGAACCTTTTAATGTGTACCTGCAGCCTTTCTTGGTCATCTTAAAGGATCATATTTGTGTGTGCTTCAGAGCTGCGGGTCGCTACGGTGCTATCCTGGCCGATGAAATGGGTCTTGGAAAGACTCTCCAGAGCGTGGCGCTGTCTTGGACGTTGCTGAAGCAGGGACCTTATGGTGGGAGGCCAGTTGCTAAACGTGTCCTCGTGGTTACACCTGGCAGCCTCGTACAGAACTGGGCAGCAGAATTTAACAAGTGGCTGGGCCGTGAGAGGATCAGCGTTTTCACTGTGGATCAGGTTCTTCTTCTTTTATATTCACAAGGGGATGGCACAACAGGATGGTAGAGTACGAACAGAAGTTTCTGAGGACCTGAGGTTCTAGGTTCAGTTTATCACAAAATAAGGCAATTTTATTTGTAAAGCCAGGGGTATTTCTTTAAATGGAATCTCACTGCTTTAGTGCATGTGTATATTCTGTTATCTGTTCTGTGTGCAAGTGCGCACAGCAACAAGTAAAATGTAAGTGCCAAAAACCACTTTGGCACTTTGACTCACACTGAAACCACAGCTTGACACAGAGCTGTAATGTAGAATCTGACCCTTGGATGAGCTTTCTATCCCAAATTAAAGCGCAGCAAAAAAAAGCATAAATAATTTAAAGCCTGCATTTTCAGGATTTTTGCATTAATTCTTCTTTTTTTATTTGATTCTTCTTTATTGTCTTATTCAACTTTGACCTCCAAGTTTTCTTAATGTCTTTTTTTGTAAAACAAGAACAAGTACCGGGCTCAATTACCTTCTTTAATCTAGCATGTATTAAGTAATTATTATTATTTTTAATTTAAATGTGTTTAGGACCACAGGATAGAGCAGTTCATTTTGTCCCCGCTGCACAGCGTTCTTGTGATAAGTTATGAAATGCTGCTGCGCTGCCTGGAGCAGGTATGTTTACGTGGTGTCTCACAGCCAAGTGTGTGCAATTACAAAGAAATTTTCTGATGTTTGCGCTTACATTTTGTATTTTCCTTCTGTTTTCAGGTACAGAAAGTTGATTTTGGTCTTGTAATCTGTGATGAAGGTCACAGATTAAAGAACAGCAGCATCAAAACGTCATCAGCTCTCAGCAGCCTCGCGTGTAATCGCAGAGTCATACTTACAGGTACATTTAAATGTAAAAGAGATGAGGGAAATCTGTAAGGAGTTTCTGAATGGCAGCTACAACTACTTGCAGAGAGCTTATATTAGGTTGTCTTTGTGATTTGAAGGTACTCCAGTACAGAATGACCTGCAGGAGTTCTATGCAATCATTGAATTTGTTAACCCAGGGATTCTGGGGTCATCGACTGCTTATAGAAAAGTATATGAGGAGCCAATACTACGCTCCAGACAGCCCTCCTGCACAGAGGTGATTTCTTTCTTTCTTTCTGCTTTCACTTTCCTGTGTAGTCGTTATAAAAACATTTTTTTTCTGGTGTCGAACCTTATCTTATATGTACCTGTGCCAACAGGAGGAACGAGTTTTGGGAGATGAGCGAGCAGCTGAGCTCTCTCGTCTGACTGGCATGTTCATCTTGAGACGGACGCAGGAAATCATCAATCGCTACCTGCCCCCTCGCCTCGACTGGACGTTGTTCTGTGAGCCGTCCCCTCTGCAGCGAGAGCTGTACAAGCACCTCCTCTGCCACAGAGTCTTCAGGACCTGCCTTCAGAACGCCTCTCAAACCCACACACATCTGGCTTGCATCACTGCACTGAAAAAGCTCTGCAACCACCCTGGTCTGCTCCACGGCACGATCAAGGTTATACTCTTTTATGAGCTGGCTGAGGGACAGAAACCTGTCATCATAGTGGAAACTAAATATGTATGAATCCCAGTCCTAACTGTGAGCCTGGTTATTCTGTTGACAGGAGAGGACAGATGCTGGCTCTGTGGAGAGTTCATTATATGATGGCCTGGCAGATCTCTTCCCAGAATCCTATTCTTCAGGAGGATTCAACATCGCTGACTCTGGAAAACTGCTGGTTCTCTCGGACCTGCTCACCGCTATTAGACAGCTCAGCTCTTCAGACAGGTGTGTGTCTGTGTGAGGCTGAGTCACTATTGGGTGTTTGCCTCATCATGAGCTTATTTTTTTACTTTGTGTGTTAAGCGTAACATCTCACAGTACATGTACACCCGCAGGGTTGTCGTAGTGTCAAACTACACTCGGACACTAGATTTGCTCCAGGACCTGTGTGTACACATGGGCTACACTTTCTGTCGGCTGGACGGACATACCCCCACAAACCAGAGGCAGCGACTGGTCGACAGTTTCAACAGTCCCTATTCTCAGAGCTTCCTGTTTCTGCTGAGCTCTAAAGCAGGTGGGGTCGGGCTTAATCTAATCGGTGCTTCCCACCTGGTGCTATACGACATTGACTGGAACCCTGCCAATGACATTCAGGTAAAATTCACACAATAGGTAGTCTAAAAGGTTTAAAAATGCTTTGCTTTGACCTAGCTGCTGTTGCCTATGGTCTCTTCTGTTTCACACACACACACACACACACACACACACACACACACACACACACACACACACACACACACACACACAATATCAGGGTATTTTTATATCTAACTTGTTTGGCATTTTCTTCAGTCATATGTGAAAGATGTTGGGGGGTCTCTTGTGTAGACTGTTTGTTATT
>VUQK01015884.1:12558-26900 GCA_015106715.1 Bujurquina vittata
GAGAGCAAGCTCGCACTCTCTGTGTTACACACCCCACCACAGCGGGTGTTCTTCTCTTTCACACACACACACACACACACACACACACACACACACACACACACACACACACACACACACACACACACACACACACACACGATATCAGGGTATTTTTATACCTAACTTGTTTGGTACTTTCTTCAGTCCAATGTGAAAGCTGTTGGAGGGACTCTTGTGTAGACTGTTTGTTATATGTAGGTAAAACAACAAGAATTTATGATGGTTGATATGTGATTTTTGGCATGAATTCTTAAGTGAAACTACTATTAAATCCAGACATCATGAGCACAGTTAAAGTTGCATAACTTTCTGTACGTGTCTGTCTGTCAGTGTGACTTCATAAAACATTTTTGTTGTTTGTTTTTTAATTGTTATTTTTTTAAAATTGTTATTCATCACGGACTGTATATAAAAGATGGACAGAGCAACCATAAAAAATTACATCATGCTTTGATTTGTAAAGTTCTATTTCAAAGCCTTTAGCATTTTGCCCACTGCCATGGTCTTTTTTTGTTTCTTTTTTTCTTTTTTGAGCCAGATGTTGCCATTTTTGCCATTTTTCATTGCACAAACACAAATACCCACTACTCACCAAAACTGGAAAACAAATTCTTGGATGGTTTTCTAGGACAATTAACTGCCATATTAATTGTCAGATAATTGCAATAAATGCTCCAAATGACTCCAACACCTCAAACACAACTGGGAGGTTTTGTTCATTAACTCAAATTAGATGAGGTGAAGCCCGTGTCAGCATCAGCATGTCACCTAAAGCAGCAATATTCTTAATAAAGTTTAAATAAGAGAGTTATTAAAATAATCATCCCCTCTGTATAGTTGTTATTGACCAAAACCTTTTTTTCCATCACTTAACAAATGTGTTTATATCATCTTTGAAACCAGGCATTTTTAAGAGGGAACTCTATGAGAATTGATTCGCCTTTGGAGCTTGCCTCAAGCAGCCAATCTAGAAATGGCAGATTTTGGTGTTTCACTGTTGGCCCAATGTTTAAGTCCCAGAGATTGCTGCATGGTGCCAACAAAATAAATTGAACAAGCGTGAATGCACGCTCGTGTACAGTACATCCAAATCCAGCAGGTGGCACTGAATACATGTACGTTATCCTGCACTTCAACTTCTCTTTCTCTTCTGTGTCCAGGCCATGGCTCGGGTGTGGAGAGATGGACAGAAGAAGACTGTGCACATCTACCGTCTTCTTACTGCAGGCAAGAATGCATAAATACAAATAATGAACCAAAAAAAAAATCCACCATATGAATAATCATTTAAAGTTTTATCTCTGGGGTATAGATTTTACTACAGAAATGAGAACAAATGGTGTGTTACTTTCTTGCAGGCACTATTGAGGAGCGTATATTTCAGCGACAGGTGTCCAAACAGGGGCTTTCTGGAACTGTGGTTGACATGGGGAAAGGCGCAGAGCACACAAGTTTCTCCACCAGTGAACTGCGAGATCTTTTCAGCCTGACGGACACGCCCTGTCTAACCCATGACCTGCTGAACTGTGGCTGCAGCATGGAGGGTACACTCAACGGTAGGCTGAACACACTGATACCAGAGCATGAAAAGATCGAAAATCGTGGCTTATTACATCCTTGTTGTCTTCGTTTTTAGCCGTCATAGAGAAGGAGGAGGTGCCAGTTTCCGAGAGGCCCTGCCAGCTCGGTCGTCTAGGTGACCGTAAGGGGGCAGCACAGAAGCATCTCAGCATGTCCGAACTCATGCAGTGGAGACATTTCTCTGGTGAAACACACACCTTCTCTGACCCCTACCTCGATCGCGCACGAAACAACATCACTTTTGCCTTCCAGACCACCATTTCTCACGCAACCCAGTAAACAACAGATTCAACTCCTTGTGGCGTGACTTACACTCATAGCTTCCTGTGCATAAGTCTTCATGTGCTCTGGACTTTCTCAGCCTTGATAATGGCGTACGAATAACGCTCCGCCACTGCTGCACGTTGAACTGTTGGCACTCAGTTTCCACGAGTTTTAAAATTACAGTGTTCATGAGATTCTGTCTTGTCCTAAAGTTTTCAAAGTTCTCTTTTCTTTATTTATGCTAAATAATTCACTGTAAAATAATATAAAATAAATATAAATGATTTGCAAATGTTGAACATTAGTAATCTATTGAAAAATTGGTGCTGGGGAAGGAGCTGCATATAAAATACCGGTTTATGTACTATGGATACGGCTGTGCAAGAGAAGTATTCCTGTTTCCATCCCAGGGAATATTTACTGTGGTAGGATTTATGTTTTTGTGGTGTGCCCAGTGAATGGAGAGAATGTGTTTTCCATTCAACAGAATTTGTTTACAGCAGTTTGCATTGTGAGTATGCCATCTGGGGATGACCCCCTCACCCCCCCCACTTCAGCGGAAGAGCAAAGTATCTCTGGTCTCTGATTTCATGCTTTAATGTCAGAATTTGTTATGTAATGACCACACACACGTTTCTGTCGAGGGAATCTGCTGGGTTTTAGATGTGGGCCATACTGCGATCTGTTCAGTCTATTATTTTGGATAACGCTGGTCTGTTCATGCTCTTCAACACAAAGCTGCTGTGTGGGAGTTACAGCATGCAGTTTCTGTGTGTGTGTGTGTGTGTGTGTGTGTGTGTGTGTGTGTGTGTGTGCGCGCGCACACCCAGAATTCACATATGATTTCTGTCTGGGTCTGTCAGATTGACTGAGCTCCAATACAATGTGTGTCTTTGCGCAAAGTGCAATTATCATTTATTCAAGGATCACCATAGTGCGTGATTGTTAAGCAACTTTGTTGTATAATAAATGGGTCTCTGGGATGATAAACTTTTCTGTTATGCATATGACAGTTGGACGATTACGCACACACCTGCTGTTGTTCTGTGGACACAATGGAAACTGAAACAGCTAGAGCATTTTCCATGCCAGAATTCAGCCTCATATGAACGTTGCATGTTGTGCGTTATATATATTATGTCATTTTGGTATCAAATGTTGGCCCTCCGGAAGGTCATCGGGTTTGGATATGAAAATCACAGAGGCCAAAGTGCATTTTATATAAGAAAACAGGAAAATATGAGGTCTTCAGAAGCTATAAACCAATGGTCTTTCCCTCACATTTTTATTAAAAATGACAGACCTCATGACTACATTAACTTTTCCAATTTGTGACCCATTCAGGGTAAGAAAAAACTTCCACATTATATTGCATTGTGTCGTTTGCAATGCAATTATTAAACTGGTGGCAAATATTTTTAGTAACATACAGATGCTCTTTCGGGATTCTAAGGGATTCAGTTAAGCATATCAACACTGCAATATGGTGACTAAATGTTAAGACTGCAGCATATTTACTTGTTTGTGTAACTGAATGTGTTTATGCTAATAATAATGTTCAGGTACCTGGCTGTGATTGTTTGGGGACATCCAGCTTGTAGATAATGAGCCAATATGTACACAGATAAAGTATCATGCTGTATTATAATTGACCCTCTTAGTATATTAGTGCTCCTCAAAAAATTAGAAGGTGATGAAAAGATTATTTTTAGCTCCTCCGTTGATGACGGACGACAGTCAGTCGGCACAAATACTCATTGGGTAAGGTCCTACAAAATAGGGGAGACTTTTTTTATTTTAAAGATAAACCGTACATTCATGTTTAACTTCAGTGACTACCTCTCCCTTATTTATTGTCTGAATCTTTTGAAACTAGGTACACCTATTGATTGTACAAATCTGTATAAAATGATGTAGTTTTTTAATTTTTTTTGAGAAATTGTCAAGCAATACTGTACATTGGTGTTTAACTTCCATCACTACTCCTCTCTTATTTTGTTAGCCAATTCTTCTGAAACTTAGTATGAGCATTCACTGTTTTTACTTTTTCATATATTTTTTTTTACAAATTTTCAAAAATGTGTAAAAAAACAAAATGTGTTGGCTCAATGATGGTTGAACTACAGCCAAATTAGTTTCTGTTCCAATATTTCACATATTGTACAAGTAACAGCAGAGCTCTGTAGGCCAACAGGTCTCTTGTTCTGTAATTTATTTAAAAAAGCTAACTTTCATATTCTATATTAATTTAATGTGAAGTGAAAATCAGAAATTCAGTATCTCATATTGTTAGATTTTTCCAGAGATCAATTAAAAAAAACTGATTTACAGAAATGTCCAACTTCTAAAATATTGATATTGATTGATATTAGGAATATTACAGCTGGTCCTTCCTTGAAGACATCCGTGTATGATGGGTTGTCACATCAGCCTGAGTCAGCTCTCTCCAGTTCTTGAATTTTTTTTTTAACAATCCTCTCAAGCCCACAGTTACTCCTGTTGCTTATGCACCTTTTCCTATCACACCAGTAAACATTCCATTAACATGCTTCAATGCTGCACGCCGTGAACAGCTTTTTCAGCAGTGACCTCTGACTTACCCTCCTTGTAGAGGTTGTCAGTTATCTTAATCTGGACAATTCTCAAATCAGCAGTCTTCTTCACGATTGTGGCTGCGCCTACTGAATTAGACCCAGAAATACACAGTATTTATACTGCTTGAATAGTAATTTCTAATTAAATATGAAATATTTTAAGAATGTGAAATACAGATTTTCTACTGATTTCCATGAGTCATCAGCCATGATAATGAAAATGTCTCTTGTTATTTTACTTCCTGACTTTTTCTTTTTTCCTCCTGAATGATTGTTTCTGCCCTGATTCATTTTCTACTAATATGTGTGATATTCACCACCTTAGCTTAATTACATTTCAGAGTAATTTGCCTGAAAGCTTTTGACATTGTAAACTAAGGACAACATGTTCACCACAGTTGAAAGTCCCTGAGTCCAGAAAAGACCTGAGACAGAAACCAGTGGTGACTTAGCAACTGTCACCAAGCAACTTACTGCAGCTCGGCTTTGCTGCTTTAAGATGCTGTTTTTGGTTCAGAGCAATCACATTTTGCGTCACATCTCAGATATGCCATTGTTATTGGACACGTGCCGGACTTGTGAATGTCACTCTTCCAAACAGGATATTGATCCAAATCAGGTCTTTGAGGCCATGTGCTGTTGGGTATATGAGGTGGAATTTGTCTGTGTCTCTGTGTAAAGCTCTTACTGGCCCGCCGCTGGCTGAAATTCCAATCCCTCTTTTAAGCTGAGTTTCAGCTAGACGATTTAAAGACCTGGTGTTTGGATTGGGTGAATAGCTTTCCGCCGCTGGAGGGGGAGAAAGGGACAGTTGTTTTGATGGAGACAGATTCGACATTTAGTCCTTGTGTTCCCAGAACCCGTGGGGAAGATCTAAATATGCTGTCACAGCTGGAAAGCCAAACCTCTGGCGTTAACCCTCAGTGAGGTTGCAGTTCCTGAATTTCATTCATTAATAGTCAAAGAGTCACTGATGCTAAAGCTGCATGTGGTTTTAGAAATATTCAGATGCTTGTGCATCAGCACTGGGACTAGATGCCATCTGTGCTTCTTACTGTCCATTCAGGATTCAGGATGTAAATTCCAAGATTGGTGGCACCACTGTGGACACACTTAAGCTTTAGCAGGTTTATCTAGTTGGTAGCTAGCAGTACAGTGGAAATGATTAATGAACAACTCACATTGTTGAAAAACTGACTGCCCTCTGAAACAAATGTTCACCATCACTTAGCTGGAATCCAATGGACAGTATTGATTACCCTACTTATTCTCTGATATTCTGTGTTGCTTCTTTTGTTATTGTTCCAGTACTGCTCTCTCTATAGTTTAGAGGTTTAGGAACAGAGGGCAGAAAATTGTAGTTTAAAACCTTGTTTTGCAAATTTATTTTAAAATGTATTCTAGTAACAAGTACATAGCAGAAAAAGTTAATAAATTAATACATGTTAAAATGGTTTGTAATACATGTTAAGCTTGGGATCCACTTGATAAAGATTGTGCTTCCTCTTTCTGGTTTCTCTTTATTTTGCTGCTTAACAGCTTAAACAGAGATTTAAATGTTCCTCAAATCTAAAGATAGTTTTCTTGTTCTACATCACAGCATCCTGGATGTGGTAAGCTGTCTGCATTCATTTACTGTAGACCCTTTTCTAGTCTTACCAGTCAAATTAAATTACATTACAAGACATTTTTTGTGGGCAGCAGGTGGTGCGGTGATAAACAAGAAGGTCCTGGGTTTGAATCCTGGTTGGGGCATTTCTGTGTGGGTTTTGCATGTTAGCAGCAGGTTTGATAGCGACTGTGAATGGTTGTCTGTTTCTCTGTGTTATCCCTGCGACAGACTGGCAACCAGTCCAGGGTGTACACCACCTGTCGCCCTATGACAGCTGGGACAGGCTCCAGCCCTGCAGACACCCTGAACTGGAAAATTAGAAGAAAGTGGATTAACATTTATGCATCCCTTCTATGTCAGGTGCCCCAAGTTGCCCTGAGTCACAATGTTAGGGTTTTTTCCCCTGATAATTCAGACCAGCTAATTAATGCATTAATCATAGATAATAAAAGTAGTCATTACTTAGAAGTGCTCTGTGATGAGTTGGTAAGTCAGTGCAAATGAGACAGTGTAGGCGTTTTAATGACACACATGTCATCAATCAGTAAGTGCATATGTACTGCCTGACTTGTACAGGTTAATGCAGGATAAAGCAAAATAATATTACTGGGTATAAAAACAGCTGACACATTTAGATTGACAACAAAAATCAGTTCAACCTTAGCATTCCCCAAAAACTTCAACAGTTACTTCTCCTTCCTTTTACGTCTTAATTTATCTACCTTGATGTGCAGGTACATGACCAATGGCCAGTTGTCATTACTACTCTTCCTCCAAAGACAGTATATTTTACACAAATGCGACCATCAGATCAGACTGGGATTAAACTGGGGTCATACTGGGCAGCTTCCATGTATGAGCGAATGAGTGATATTAAGCGAAAGAAAAAAAAAATAGGTCACTTTTCACTCTCTGGCCATCAGCATCATCCTGCCAATCTGCAGCCAGCCAAAGTGTAACCCTTCACTCAATCCCCTCCTCCTGACCCTGGTGCCGCTCCAGCACTTAACAAGGATTTAATGTCTCCCAGTCATCTGTCAAGCAGATCAGATCAGAGCTATAATACAGAGCAGCAGGTCCTGCAGATGAGAGCGCAGCCCGTTAGTCCTGAAAGTCCGGAAAAACAACAGTCGGGGGGGAGGGGGGGGTTTGATGCTGCATAATCCCACAATTACTGTAATAACCCTCCGTCGCTGGATCCCTCACTCACAGAGTGCTTTGGCTAATGAGAATCTCATGTTTACGAGTTGAATGCAGTCTCTGGACATTTGTGTACGTTGTTAGAGAGGTCATTCATAAAATACCAACTGTTTTCCAATCTGTTGCCAATATGCTGCTGCCAGTAGGATAGGCCTCTTTAAGCTTTTATTTAGAAGTTTCTGACAGGAAGGAGATTCTCTATCAAGAAAAAAACTATAAGATGATAATAGAGTGTGTCAGATTTGATAGATATAATTTTCTTAACCCAGCGGCTGCAGAATTGCGGCTAATAAATATGTGTAGCTAGGGTGTGTTGATTCTGCAATATAAAACTCTGTTATCAGGTTGCGGGCACTCCTTGTGCTTGGTCAGCCTCTGATGCAACTTCCTTCACTTCAGTATCAATGCTAGTTAGATGCAACAAATCTATGTTTGTCTTGGTTGTCTTGTCTTCATGAAATTTACTGAATTCACTTTTGAAAGTATTTGAAAAAATTGTGCAGCTTTTGAAACACGGTTAATCCACGCAGGTAGATGAGTAGATTAAAATAACATCTTTATTGTACTTTACTTCTTAATATGTGATATTTAGGAGCTTTATGTCAAGTTAATGGTTAAAATGGGAAAAACTAGGATTTGGGAATAATATGCGCTCTCTTTACTATGATCCATGTTGATATGAGACATGTCTGTTAATCATCTCCCAGGTTGGCCAGTCAGCAGCAGAGGTGTGGATCCTTTATGCTCAAAGAACTCTCACAACACTGATATGTGAAACAATGGTAATTACTGGCTCATTCACATAAAAAATAAACCAGCGTCTATTACATTTTGGATCAGATTTGAGCAGCTGCAATGGAAATTTCCCCTCATTTTGCACAGCCTGATAACAAAAAGTAAAGTTAAAGAGTTTTTGTTATCAGGTAACCTGTACGTTATTCAATCAAATTCATATTCTGTAAAAGGAGACATGGTATTTGAGATCATGTCATATAAGACAAACTGGCAAATTTTAACACTTAAGATAGGGTCTCTTTTCCCCATGATTTGATTTTTCGGGTTGAAATAATAAAAGGAAGTTCCATGAAAAACCTTAAGCTCTATCTTTGCATGCTTTTAGAGTTCCTCTTCAATTCAATTTGATTTCATTTACACAGCAACAATTCACAACAACAGTTGCCTCGAGGTGCTTATCCTGTGGGGTAGAAACGCTACCATATAAGAAAGAAAGCTCCTACAGTCAGACAACCTATGAGTGAGCACTAGAGCACTACAAACAAAATGGGGAGTGAAAAGAAGTGAGTGAAGAAATCCTCAGTACATCATGGGAAGCCCCCAGCTGCCTAAGGCTTGGAGTATAAATAAGTAATAATTTAGGGTCACTGGATCCAGCCCTAACTGCGAGCTATATGAAAAAGGAAAGTTTTAAAACTAATCTTAAAAATAGAGAGGGTGTCTGACTCCTGAATCCAAACTGGGAGGTGGTTCCACAAGAGTGGGGCCTGAAAGCTGAAGTCTCTGGCTTCTGTTCTACTTACTGTTGGGATAATATAACCATACTATTGCAAGCTTTTTGTACTCTTGACACGCGCCTGTTGCTTTCAGATGGTAGAAGTGTAGGTGGAAAGAACAATACTTGTGGTTGTTCCCACTTGTTGCTGAACACTGCAACACACGTGGATACAGAGAAAAACCCTTTATGTGAGACGGTCGCTGTTAACGTGTCAGCTTACAGTATGTTGTCTGCAGGGTAAGAAAAAAAACCCCAGAATATAAAAGGACTGGCTTTTCAAGGCGAAGGACATGCTGTTAGTAAAAGTGCTTTCTTCACCAGACAAAGAAGGAAAACATTGAGAATATCTGAGCTTTTCAAGATCGGCTATGCGAACTCTGAAAATTGAAGTTGTCTTTTTCTTACAGAGTAGCATATTTACAGTATGAAGTAAAGGTCCCCACCTATTTATCACACTCTGCCTTCCTCCATCCTTTTTTCTCAAGTACATTCAATTCAAGACCACAGCAGTCTGAACACGCTCTATTCATCACAGTTTTTATTGTGCGCATAGCCATGACCTCCATGCATGGGCTTACACAACACACCCAAATTTATATAAACTAGATCCAGAGTGCACTGAATGCATTATTTATTTATTTATCTATTTAGTGGGAAAAAAATGTACAATATTATGAAATTTATAGGTAAAAGCTCTGTAGTCCCAGGGTGGAAGCTCCTAATGATGTTCAGATAAATATACATATTTTGAATTCTAAATGTTAAGCTTCTAAATCTAACGAACTTATTCAGTCTTTTTTCTGACCTTCATCTTACACGACTGATTAAAAAAAAATAATTAAGTGAAGGTGCACAAGTGAGAAGTATCGCAATGGATTTCATGGCCAGCCATTTGTATCAACGGCCTTTTTCATGGCAGAAATTTCATTTGGTCGTATCATGGTAACAACGCTACTACTTAAGCATCTAAATGGTAACTTTGATTGGTTTTTGTGTATACTACCATTGAGGTGTAGCTGTTTGTTTTTATTTAAAATGGTTGAAAGTTTGCTTCTGATGGAATTACAGCATTAAATAAATAATGTTTTCATTTTAAGGTACAAGGTTAAACGTAAAAAAAAAGAAGCCATTTTACTCAGCTGATTCATTTCACATTTCTGATGCTCTTATTTATTTATTGTGGCACTTTGTCTATACATTTGTTTCTTGTTTTTTTTGAATATATATATTTATAATTTTTTTCAAAAGACAAAAAAGATGCATACATACTAAGGACGTACACACAAAATCAGTATCAACCTATTTAACCTTCAATAAAACAAAACAAGCATACAAATGGGAAAAAAAGCCTTTTTTGGTTTTGTTTTGTTTTTCTTTACACAGTTACTGTAAAAAGCTACTTTCAGCTGCTTCCTTGCCACAATGAGTCGCTCCGCATGTTTGATTGGGCAGGATGATTTGTGCGGCTCAGAATCAAACCAGCAGCCTTTCACTTTTCAAGCAAATGTGTAAACCACTAGAGCCATTTGAGCGAAAGGTGCTCTTGAGATCTGGTGAATGTGGCAGCCCTTTGAGTGCAGTGAACTCACTGTCACATTCAAGAAACCAGTTTCAGAAGATTTGAGCCTTGTGACATGGTACATTATCCTGCTGGAAGCAGCCATCAGAAGATGAGTACACTGTCATAATATCCCCTTCAACTTTACATCACCTTAAAGCCTGAACAGTTGATACAAGGCAGGATGGGGTTCATCCTTTCATGTTTACGCCAAATTCTGATCCTACCATCTTAATGTTCTGATTGTCGAAAGAGAAATTGAGACTCATCCGACCAGACAACGATGTTTTCAGTCTTCTATTGTCTAGTTTTGGTGAGCCCGTGTGAACTGTAGCCTCAGTTTCCTGTTATTAGCTAACAGGAGTGGCATCTGGTGTGGTCTTCTGCTGCTGCAGCCCATCTGCTTCAAGGTTTGACACGTTCAGAGATGCTCTTCTGCATACCTTGTTGTTGCTTGTAACGAGTGGTTGTTTGACTTAATGTTGATTTATTGCTACTGGCCGTTCTCCTCTGACCTCTGACATTAACAAGGCATTTTGATCTGGTCTGGGAAAATCCCAGTAGATCAGTATTTTCTTCAATACTGAGACCAGCACCAACAACCATGCTACATTTAAAGTAATTTAAATCACGATTCCTCCCCATCCTGATGCTCACGGTAAACTTCAACCGGTCATCTTGACCATGTCTGCATTCCTAAATGCAATGAGTTGCTGCCTCATGACTGGCTGATATTTGCAGTTGAACAGGTGGACCTAACAAAGTGGCCAATGAGTTTAATTCTGACATAGGCTATTCAAGCACAAAGAATATAGGAAGAAATCACTATTAATTTGACATGACATAAACATAATGCAGCTTTATGTTCTGGAATTTTACCGGTTTCACCGGTGCACAGTCATTTTAATATCATCTGAGCAGCATGTTGCCTCACTGTGTGTGCGCATGAAGCAAAACAGTGCGTACCCAGCACATCACAGCTTTGCATCCACTCTCCCATGCTCCACTTGTGTGACTCCCCCCACCCGCCTCCACCCCCACCCGCCTATTTAAACTGCAGGGAAACCCCATTAGAGCATTAAGAGACTTCACTCAGCTGGAGATTACTGAGTGATGAGGCTGCAGACACATCAAGAAGGTACCAGCTGTAAATGTCGCTCCGGGATTTACCCAGCAAGTGTTTTTGCGATGCACGAATTAAACTTTGCTTTTAGTGCGGGATTCAGGGCTGGAGTCGGTCTGCCGCAGAAACGGTTTTAAACAGCATTTTGAGGTTGTGGGTACCGAGTTGCTGCTGAGAAATCAAAAGGGGGGACTTCTAATAATTTGAGACCAAGTTTGGGCGTTTTTTTGACTTAGATAAAAACGAGACATTTCTGATTCATCTGAGGTGGATTAAAGAGCTATTAAAACGTCTTTTAAGAAGTAAGAAGGCTGTTTTCCTGCGGTGAAAAGGGGGTTCGATTGGTGCTTTGAAAACCCGTTTAATCCATAATCCAGTCCATCTTAATTTTGTCACGGGCACCATGTTGTCCAGTGTGCGCCGTCACAGCCTCCGCCTGCAGAGCGAGCTTCACCGGTGGAGCATCTGCGACTCGGGCAGCCACCTGCTCTCGGACAGCCTCCTGGCGAGGGTCCCCGCTTGCGTCTCCCTCTCCAAATCCTGCGCCAGCTCCGCCGGGGAGTCAGACGGGAGCAGAGGGAGCTGGTCCTCCTCGGACTCGGTCATCTCCACCGACTCCGCCGGGGAGCCGGCGGAACGCGGGAGACCGTACCGCGTGGTGCTGCTGGGGGCCAGCGGGGTCGGTAAGACGGCTTTCGCCAGCATCTTCGCCGGTGCAGCGGACAGCATGGACAGCGACGACTGCGAGCTGTGTGGAGGTGAGAGGGAGATTATGAAGTGTGTTGTTATACTTGTTATACTTACTATAACAATACCTTAACATTGCAGTTATTAATAACGCTGTGTCAAATCTAAGTCTTTGATTCCTTTTTAAATTCAGATGAACTCTCTGAAAAGGAAATTGAAGTGGATGGAGAGCCCGCCACTATAACTTTGCTTGACACATGGGATACAGAGGTGAGATTTTTTATTTTTTTTTAAAAAAAAGGGGAGAGACCTCACCAGCTTATATGTGAGCATACTGAACCCTGTGCATGTGTGTGTGTGCTTTGTAGACTGACAACGAATGTGTGTACGAGCGCTACATGCAGACTGGGGATGCCTACCTGTTGCTGTACTCTATAACTGACCGAGCCTCCTTCCTGAAAGCTTCTGAGCTCCGGATAACCCTACGTCGCTTCCGCCCTGCCCACCACACACCAATCATCCTAGTGGGGAACAAGTGTGACCTGGTGAGGCGCAGAGAGGTGTCAGTGAGCGGTAAGGAGGCCCAATCTCTCTGTTTCTGTGAATACACTCTTCATTTGATAAGCAGCTGAAGTGTCTGAGATGTTCTCCTCCCTGTTTCAGAGGGTCGTGCTTGTGCCGCCGTGTTTGACTGCAAGTTCATTGAGACCTCAGCAGCCATGCAGCACAACGTCTGGGAGGCTTTCCGCGGTATTGTGCGACAGCTGCGTCTACGACGGGACTCCAAAGAAGCCAACAAACGCCGCAGGCACAGAAGCTGTACTACACGCCGTGAGAGCCTCCCTATGAAGGCCAAACGTTTCCTTGACAAGGTGGTGGCAAAGAACAACCCCAGTGTGGCATTCTGGCTAAAATCCAAGTCGTGCCACGATCTCTCTGTGCTGTAGGAGCCTGAAAGATGAAGCCAAATCTTCATCAAGTCTTTGAGCCGGTGAACAAGTTTCAAGGTGGAGGATAAGCCTGCTTCTGAGGTGGCTAAAAAAGTCGGATGGTTCACACGCAGTCCTCACTGTGTTCACCTCCACCCTCCACACAGCCACGACGGTGTTAGAAACTTGTTGCAGTCCAGAGCAGACTGAGTGGACTGGGCTTAGATTGTCTGCCTTTGAATTGGATTTTACAGTCAGACGATGATGCAGAGCAGTCGGGTCTGTGTAGCAGAAATGTTTGAGAGATTAGAGACCAGCTGGTGGAAATAGAGAAAAAGAAGTGATTTTTCTTTTATTTGTGTTTTGAACAAATTTTTCTCTCCTTTCTTCTCTTGTTCCTGATCAGTTTGCTTCGATTCTTGCCAAATTTTGACTGTTGATCCCTAAGTGCTTTGATTTGTAAGCTACTTTGGGCACTTAATGTCTTTGATAATGTGTATGATGATCTTTTAACAGTTACTTTATTTATATGTGTTGTCTTTTGTACTTGTTGTACATAAAAAAACAGATTGATAATGTATCTTTTTTTGTTGCTATTTTTCTGTTGTTTTAAATGCTGCTTGATGAAATAAAGTGACATAACAGTGTTTGAAAGGGAAAAAATAACTCTTTTGTCTGCCATCATCACATCACTGATGAGAAATGATAATGGATGACTCAGCTTTGACACAAAAGAGAGACACTTGCACAAATAGGGTTTCAGAGCAACACAACTGTGCTCATGAAGGGTGAGTCAGGTGGTGACATTAAAGCTGAACTAAATAAAATTAGTCCCCTGTGTATCTTATTGGGCATGGTGATTTGCTCCCAGTGTGGCACCTAACAAGCCCAGATCCCAAACTCTGTTTTGTTGGGAAGGCGGTAAAATGAAGGAAAATGTGTTGCCAAGGTAACGTTCATAGAAAGTGTGTATGTGCGCATGTTTGCGTTCAGTTCAGAGAGCGTCGGGCTGATGGTGTTCGCCGTATAGGTGTAGGAACTGGGGGGGATTAGGGGGACATGTCCCCCTCCCAATATTGGAGACAGGTGCATTCATCCTACCCAAAATTTACACAGTATTTATGGATCTGTCAGGTTTCCGATATGTGCCCCCCCCCCCCCCCCCCAAAAATACACCCCCCCTCCCCCCCTCTTTGCCCCAAGCACCCGCCCTGGGCCACTTGTCGCCCGCCCCTCTAA
>VUQK01015885.1:5728-17946 GCA_015106715.1 Bujurquina vittata
TTGGTTTCACTGAGAATCAGTGATGCTGTGGATTTTGTTTTAACTGAATTTTTAGCTCCAAACACGTAAACCGAAGCCGAGTGAAAGGGTTTTTCATTTCAAGGTAACAAGTGTGTATACCTTGAAACTTAAGTACTTGTACCTCAACTTTTTCAAAATTGACAACATACAAAATATTTTATTCATCCCAAAAGTTGGTGAAGTACTACATATTACAGGAGTGAAGTGAAGATCTCAATCAATCAAAATCTAATGAGGAGTTTAATTATCAAATGAATGCAGGTTTTATGGTACGAGGATCGTATCTCAAAGTGGAAAAGAAACTGTGAATAAGCTGGTTAGACTACTGCAATGCTCCATCTGCAAGACTATCCAATCCTCAGTCGCACGACTTCAGCTCGTTCACAACGCACAAACCAGAATCTTTACACCTACACAGAAATGTGAACATATCACCCAAACGCAGAAGTCCCGTCATTGGCTCCCAGTTCAACGCAGAATTACCTTTAAAGCCTTCAGTTAGTTCAGAAAGCTTCAGTGGGTTGAACAAGTAAATGGACTGCTTCTTGTAAAGCGCTCAAAACCTACACACACACACACACCTTCATATAAGCACGTTTTTCCACATATAAGTGCTTTATATCTCACAGTCACACTCCAATGAAGACACCAGGAGTAACTTGGTGTTCAGTAACTTGCCCGAGGATACTTTGGCATGCAGCCTTCTGGCATTTCACCCATATTCAATTTAAGTTTGTATAATCTGAAGGCCACCATAGTGGCTGCCCGTCCTCGGAGAAGAGCTGCTGTGTAGCCTGCAGTGGTTTGCTTCTGGTGGATTGCTTAAAGTGGTTCGCTTGCTGAGTTGTCTGGCTTAAGCAGCCCGGTGTGGGACCTTTACCTGGAGCAGTCCTGGGCCCCGGCAGGCTGCTCAGCCATTCCCGTTGCAGAGTGGTTGTTATGCCAGAGCTAATTGAGGGTGTAACTGGTGCTACTTGGCTCAGGTGGCTTTTTATGTGAGGATGTGTATGGATGTGTATATATATTTAGAATACAGAAAAAATGAGCCAGTAGCACTGTGGCCTCTTCACAGGGTGCCTAGAGGCCATCAGCACTGTTGTGCAGGCTTGTCTTTATCATTTTGCCTGTTTGTGTGCTTCATGGGAACAAACAGTTCTACAACTTGCTTCAAAAGTGCTAAAACTTTGGTGTTTGTGTGAAAAAAATCCCTTCCTGCCTTCCTGGCGCCTGATCCGGACTTAGCCACAACACAGGCCTCTTTTCTATTACCCCCTCCCCGCTCCTCAGGAAGACCATCTGCGAGGTCATGGGGTTACATCATGTTTAGCAAAAAAAGGGACCGTCTACAGACACATAGCTGAGCACACTTGATGATAAATGATTCATAGATTTAACAGGTTATGTGCTCAAGCTTTCACAGATTAATCCACATTGAAGAAACCAGAACAACGTTGTGTGACCACTGAGGTGACACAACTAAAGAATCAAGGGAAAAATGATCTTCATGTGCATGGACAGTGAAAGGTGCAGTAAGGGGGAGCACAGCTGTCCAGGAAGGGAAAAGAAGAGATTGAATCAAATCAATCCGTTTACCAAAGAGGGATTTCCCTCTTTCAGTCACTGTATTGATGGCCTTCCAAATGGGTGGAATCTGCTTGGTGCTATTAATCACTGATTGATCTCTGGTGCAGCTCTTTGAAGTAAAGAACAAAGGGTTCCTATTGGGTTACACAGGCCGGCCAGGATTGATGATGCGTGAAATCAAGGGCTCAAAGGGGTAAACCAGGAGAAGGCACTTATTATCCCAGGGAAGATCCGTGTTTCTCCGTTGCATATCTGTGTTCACAAGTTCTGTGGAAAGCCATTTCTGTCGACAGAGGATGGCAAACCATCAAATAAGAACTGAACTTCAAAGCAGAACTTAAGGTTTAGGTGTCCTCTGCTTTTGGCGATGCAAGATGGACCTTTCCTTTATATTCAATGCACCTGACATTTACATCTTGAGTCATTAATCTGTACAGGAAGCAGACAGGAACCATTGCTCACAGCACATGCATCTAGTTTGATGTCTTTGCTTCTCGCTTTCTTTCTTTCAGTCTGGGAAGAGACACTGACAGATGGATGGAAAACATTTGGATGCAGGAGAAGGGAGGGTGACCCGAGTGCAGAATGGAGGAAGAAGGTTGGGCCCCGTGGGGTGGCTGTGGCTCAGAAGGTATGGTCATCTACTAATTTTGGTGGCTCAATCTCTGGCTCATCTAGTCTCCATTCCAAAGTATCATTGGGCTAGATATTGAACCCTGAGCTGCTCCAGTGTGCTTTGTGTGTAAATGTTGGATGGAAAGTACTTAGACATAGAAAGTGCTTGAATGAATGGGTGAATGAGATTAGCATGAGGATAAAGCACTGTGAGTGCTTTATCCTCATGCACAATATAAGAACCAGTCCATCTACCAATAACCAGAGTTTTGTCCTTGGAGGGTGTGTCGCCAAGTGGGGTCAATCTATTCAAAACATGCACAGGTTGCTGGTGTACCAGGGGCTTCTGTTTAGGGTTAAGCTTCCTCCTCACAGTACATCTGCTGGGGACAGCTAACTGGGGTTAAGCTACAGGGGTCTGGCTTGATCCGGGGTTATTTTCACTGGTGCAGAACCTCTTATTTATTCCTGCAGAGATCTCCAATTCATTGAGCCTGGCCTGGGGGTCCCAGGGCACCAGGACCACCAAGTGGTTCTGTGTCTAATTTTAGCAACATTGGTGACTTTGACTTGAATTTGAAGTGGGCAGACGATGAAGTTATTTGAGACTATCCCGCATAACGATTAGGTCCACCTTTGCTCTCTGACATAAAAAACTGCTCTTGGCCTTGCTTATTATAATCTTCTCCTTGGATATTTAAATAGTGAAAATCACTTCACCCTTACTTTCAGGGTAACCTACACTGGTTAAAAGAGTATGACAATGACCAGCAGCAGGTTGAAATGCAGGCAGGTGTCCCGTAAATCCAGTGAGTACATGTAAAGAGGATGGAGGGATAAGACTGGGTGAAAGAAATGAGGAATCTGGGCAGGCTGGAGTCAGGAGGCGCTATTGCCACACACTGGAAAGTGGGCAACACAGTGGTGCATTGTGGGAGTTGACAGAGGCTGGAAAATGCTGAATAAGGGGCTTTGGCTTAGCGTGGTGATGAAAACACTAGAATGTAAAACAGGTCAGGAGCATCCATTCAGAAGTATTCAAACAGCTTACTCGGTCGTATAAAGAGCTTTTATTTTGTACTTTTAGCTCCTACTCGTTGATTTTGCTGCCACTCAGTTAACATCAAACTTTGAAGTACGCATACCACCATTAGCTCCTAGTTAAAGTTTTAGGTGCTTGTCAAGATTGTTGAAAGAATATATTTTGCCTAAAGTTTTAGTAGAATTCAGGGGGTATTTTTTCAAGGAGCATTTATATGTTGCACGGGAACCTTAGAAGTGATCTGTGTTTATGAATAATTACACTACAGCTGTATATCCAGTGCAGATTTATTGCTATTATGCAGGAGATTAACATTTGTTCTCTTACAAATTGGTACTATAGTGAGTTTTCGTCCACAAAATACATTCCATTAGCCATAAATGATGAACTTTTAACTGATGAAACAAATTGAAGTCATCAAGCCGCGTCACTTAAGGTTTAAGTTGTTTAATGTCAACTTTGACTGTGTGAATGAAAGCTAAGCTGCAGCCTGTACATGCACGGATGAAAATCTGCTTCCTTACACGCAAATCCAAGGAAAGTGTAGTCTTAGAGAACTTAACCCAGTTAAGGGAACGCAGTATCTTCAGGGAGCGGCTGTGACAACAGGCTTAGCGGAAACACTATTAACCAGGAGAGGATCTTTGAATCCGGAGCCAAACACACGACTGAAGAGACACATGGAGACCTGCTGGGACCGGAGCTGGTGACACAGTTACCACATGAAGACATGTGCTAAGCTGCTAGCTCAAAGCTACTGCCTTAAACAAAATGCTTCTACACCGACTATTTCTTACTATTTCTCACAAGGTTAACAATCTTGGCCTAGAAGGTTTACCTAAAGTGGAAATAGATAAGTCTTTTTCCTTTAACTTAATCATTATGAAGTAACCACCGCTTACTTGGCTACAGACATAGACATGTGCTAAGCTGCTAGCTCAAAGCTACTGCCTTAAACAAAATGCTTCTACAGCGACTATTTCTTACTATTTCTCACAAGGTTAACAATCTTGGCCTAGAAGGTTTACCTAAAGTGGAAATAGATAAGTCTTTTTCCTTTAACTTAATCATTATGAAGTAACCACCGCTTACTTGGCTACAGATCTGCATACGAATTGTTTCCACTATTCAAATCTGTCTTCCATATAAATTAAATGAATAAATATTGCACTGGGAAAGCAGGAAGAAAACATTTTGTCTGGTAAATATCAGGATCTTTCCCCAGTTCGCTGAAATGGCAAAGGGTGAAACAACCAAACCAACTGTAGAAAGCTTGTACGGTGAAAGAATAACGGAGAGACGGTGACGGAGGAGAAACCCACTGAAGCCAGGAGGGAATCACCAGGCAAACAGTCTTATATTTAAATGTAACTACTTCTTACTAGTACAACTATCACCCCTTTCTCCATCTACCAGTGTTACCCAGCATGCACTCTGTTTGAGATTATCAATGGCAAGCTGGTCAGCATGTTTACCTGACTGGTTAAGCTTCTTATGACAGCTAAAAGGAAGTACTCCTGGAGTGCTCTAAATCACTAGTTTAGGGCTTCCTGTGATGATTGGTTTTCATTATAAATATGTAAATTATTTTGATAAACCAAGTCAGAAAAGATTGAAAAATCCTGACCTAAAAATACACGTTTAGATGGAGATATTTGCTCGATTAAAGGTCAGTACCTTTCAGTTCAACTGGCTAAATAACTCATATTTAAATTGCTCGAATGCTGCAATTATATTTCAAACGGATGCCAGTTGGAGACACTATTTTTTAAAAGGCTTTACAGTATAATGTGACAGGTATGGATCTGTAGATCTGTAGGTACAAATCTTTGAGTATCCTTTTAAAAGTTGAGAAAGTGTGGAGCTTTTCAGCAAGTTTGTTTTTCCTGTCAAAACGGTTCAAATATTGATTAAATGTTGCATTTTTGAATCGTTTTCCTCAGCTTAGATGTACGAGAGAGGAAAGCAAGAAAGCAGGCTCCTGCTGCTGTTTTCACTGCCATCAAACTGACATCAGCAGAATGCATCATGGTGGAAATAAGCTGTTACACTTGGCTTCAGCAGCACTGCTTGATATTATATTGGCAGGTATTATAGACATTTCAGGCCAATGATTCATACAGAGAAGCAACATTGCCCATTTATGGTAGGACTGAGAGAGACCACGTAAATGAGGTTTTTTTCTCCAGGCTGTGTTCATCCCTTCCATTATGGTGCAGCTAAAGCAGCCTGTAAAATATCAGGTTGTATGGACTCTAAACCATTCCTACCAAGGTGACTAATGCAGTCACCTACTAATGATTTAGTAGGTAAAGCAGCCGTTCAGTGTGTGTGTGTGTGTGTGTGTGAGAGAGAGAAAGCGAGAGAGAGAGAGGGGTTAATAAGATATGCCAGTCAGAGCTGCCACCCACAGCCCAGATGGCACTTCCTATAAGTCTGTGTTCCTCTAAATTCATGCACACACACACACACACACACACACACACACTTGTGTGTGTGGCAAGTCACTGCTTAAGCGAGCTCAGTTGCAGAGCCCTTAATGGAACTCCAGAAGTACAAATAGCAAGTCAAATGATAAAATGATGAAGTGGTTTGTTCTGAGACCGATGAAGCAAACTGGAGGCTCAACAAGCTGGTTACAGCAAGGCAGGAAGGATGCGTGTCCCACTAGAATGACCTTCAAACCACATGGCCCAGGACCAAGAACACCCCACGATGGCAGGAAGTACACTACTTCCTTATCTGAGGAACAGAGACGACCTGTTCCCACATTGTGTCCCTTATTCCAAAGAAAAAGGAACTAGAGAAAAAAACAGCTGAAACAGAGCCATATGGGAAGTCCAGCAGCATTTGTAAGAAAGGAGTTGGAGAGATTTATATTTTGTTTTCTGGGAAGTCAAAAAGAAAAGTGTTGAGTTTGAGGTCAGTCTGCTAAGGCAAGTGTGAGGTTGAAGAACTGGTGGTTGAAGAGAGCACTCTTGGTGCTGATCTGATTTCAGTTTGATAAGTATGAAGGTCGCAGCAGTTCATGGCATGGGGGCACTGTTATCCTAGGATCATATTTTTCCCCCAGAGCAAATTCATTTTGATTTGCAGCCACCTTTCCTTCCAACGGGAACCATCCTTCCAAAACCAGAAGCACAGGATCCATCTGTATGGCAGCTGAGCGCTCAGATTTTTCCTTAAAGTTGTCACCTCTGTGAATTTAGCAGGAAAATATTTGTTATATAAAAATTTGTAATACGCCATGTAAGTGAAACTATTTAGGGTTCCCGACACTCTGTGCCCAGGATACAGGAAGTCTGAGGCGAAACAAAGTGGTACTTTATTGTCCCACAGAGGAAGGGACGGGGCGGAGCCTGCCGTCTGAGTCGGTGGCCTTGTGTGCATGCACCGCTGCTTCCTGTGAGTGAACGAGAGGAACAGGAAGGCTGAAAGACACACTGAGAGGTTCAACTCAGGGATCAAATGACAGCAAACACATCACACAGGACTACAGGTCCCTTTGAACCTTCCCAGTGCGGAAGTCAGCCCCCCAAAAAAAAATAATCGGACTCTCCTTTTCTGGTTCTCTTTGTTTTTTTCCATCCACCGCTCGCCCTTTCCACCGGAGATGAGCTTTAACGTGCTGAGCCCTGTAAAAACAGGCCTGAGTGTTTAAGGCTATGCTAATGCTCTGCTGCATCAGGCTGCTCAGGTGTGTGTATGGGGGCGGTCCCCAAATATTTATGGTTTCTTATGAGTAAAATAATGAAACAACTTGTTTCTACCTGCACCATTTGTCTTCATTTTTAGATGTTGAACTAAAAGCCGTGATTAAGGGCTGCACATGTAACACGATGCAGCCAATGAAGCAGCAGATGAATGACTCGCTTTACTGCTATGGTGTCCGTATGGATGTTCCTCCATAGCCAGTGAAACAATGCAAATGACATGTCCTGTGTATATCTGTCTCGTGGTTTTGACAGCTCAGAAGTCATTTATTTTCTTATGAATGATGCCAAAAATTCAACCTCACAGTTTTATGTTAACAAAAGAACCCACGGTTGCAGGATGTTAAAGCACAACAGCGAACAGGGGTCATTGTTCCGACCTTAGTGTTTACTTGTTCCCTCTCTGCACACATTTGAGCGGGCGTCCCTGAATGTGTGCACAGGTGTGTATCTACCAGTAACTGTTAGAGCTACATGCTGTGTGAATAGGCAAATGCTGCGCATACTAATAGGCCCGGGCGCAGGGCCCTCTTCGTCCCTGCAGGCTTACGTCTCCTCTTTCCCTTTCCACTCCTTCCTCCTTTTCCATTTATCACCACCTCCTCCTAGCAGGGGTTAAACAGGGAATTTCCAAAAAGATGATCTCCTCTTTTCTTTTTTTTTTAGAAATGGAGTAGAAGCAGTAAAAATAATAAGAGCAGAGGGTCAGCTGGGAGTTAAAGGCTGGGTTTGCTGGGTTTTGAGGTAACAACTTTAACACGTGGGGGAAAATGATGGTATACAACAAGAGTCTGTGGCCAAGATTAGTGTCTGAAAGCAGAGAGAATATAACAGGGGAACAAATTATAAAAGCAGCCAAAAACTTCTTGTCACACTGGAAAATCCTGTGAAACACCATTTCAAGTCCCAGGGGGACCTTTTAAATGCAGTTTTCAGTGCTGTGGGGACCAGTCGGGGGTTAACTGTTTATATCTAAAATCCTGCTTTGCTAGATACATGTTTGGGGGTCAACAGAACCTTTAAATGAAGGAAAAAATAAATAAAACGTCAAAGATTTAAAAAGTTTATTTGCCCATCTTTAAGTTTGCTTTACATTTTTCGTGAAGCTCCATCATATGTACAGCAAAGAGCAGCAGATGAGAGTCGTCTAATAAAGGGTCATTCCAACAGGTAACTGAACATTGCTTCCATTAAGCGAAGGACAAACACATAAACGCACACACACGCACACACACACACACAACCATCATCCAGTAGTAAACTGCGACCATGCAGTCGTCTGGTGGCAAATCCGGTTGTTAGAGCTCCTTCCTCAATATAAACAGGAAGCCCCTCCTCTAGGAAGCTATTAACATGTTACGGGATCATGTTCTCAATGCACTAACAACACACACACACACACACACACACAGCACTTGTGTTCACTGTAAAGCAAGCTCTGTGTGCACTTAATGAGAGCTAAGTAGAAGAGGGAAACTGGTCATTAAATGTTTGCCTGTGAGTCTCTCCTGCTTTGACACACAACAGGTTTTGTGTGTGACTTTGCTTGTTCTTGTGTTTTCACTCGTATAGAGACAAGGTAACGAGAGTTGGAGGCTGCGAGGTCAAATTCCAGCAAGGACTTCAGCACTTCTGTTTCTGCGCTAATGCAGCTGAACATCAGTTCATTTTTCTAGAAAGGGTAAAAAAGTGTCAAAGTGAGAGGTGGACTGGTGCAGCATTGTTTCTACTGGGGCCTTTTGATAAATATTGAGCTGAAACTGAAGTCATTTGACTGCAAGTTGAAATCACGACCAACAATCATTTTACTTTATGAATGTACGCAGCAGTTAAAAAGATCCTTTGAGCACGGGGATGGTAGACAGGAAGTATAGGAACAAATGTTGTTTCTGAGCATGTCTTCTAAAAATGTTGGTCTAAAAGAATGCTTTCAGTGCTTTCTTGCATGTTTACTGGAACATTTCTGTATTTGTACTTTAGCCACTTACGCTGCTTTATATATATATATATTTCTCTATATGTAGAAAGTCAAATATATAGCATAAAACACACTTCCCTATGCTTCAGATAAAGTGGGCCTGGGTTTCCCAGCAGCCTGAACCACCTCATGCAAATGGGAGTGAGAAAAAGGAGCAGGAGAGGGAACAGCAATGAGGCCAGAGAGGAAGCTAAAGGATGTGGTGGAGAAACCAAATGGCAGCCACTGACAGCTTCCTCTTTGTGTGTTTGCATGTTTTTAATCTTTTTTTTTATAGCTTCCTCCCATCCCAGCCGCATCACTCACCGCACGGCCTCCGCTGGAACAGCATCAGCAGCTAGAGACCGGGCTGGGTGAGAGCAAGCCAGCACGTTTCAGTCACATGGAAACAAATCACAGGAACACTTTACCTCAGCTCACTTCCAGTAGCTACATGAATTTTCAGATACCAAACTGAAATCTATAACATTTGTACTTTCTATGTTAATTATGAGCTACAAAATCAAGACTGCCAATAGTAGAAAAATAATAATATAAAATCTTAGCAGCTGCATATCAATCAGGGGGTAAGGAGCAATTAAGAACAATGTCCTCCTCATTTTGAGATTAAGCATTAATCAACCAACAATGACGGTTACTGAATTCAGTAAGGACAGAATGAGCGCACACGTCTACGATCCATAAACACAGCATCAAGAGCACTCATTTTATAACGAGCACCTAAACTTAAATAACTGAAGAAAAAAATAATTTCTTGGACATTTTTGGGAAATGAAAATCACGTCTGAGAGACTGAAGTTTAAAATGGATACAACAGTATTTATACAGGCTCTCTTTTGCCTCTGCAAAAGCATTCAAACTGAGGTGTGTGCAGATTTTACTCAAAATTGAGCGCATCATTTTATATTTTTACTAATCTCAGATTTCATTTGTGGCCATTTTGAAGCAGGTTCTCTCCGTCTGGATACAGTAAAGAATAAATGAGTACAACAGAGCGTGTTGTTTATTCATAAAAATTCCATTTATATTAAGTGTATTCTAGGCAAAACACACACAGCTTGGATTAGAAATGTCATGGCATATTACAAAGATCCACACAGATTACAATAAAAAAAATAACTCTGCTAAAAACATCTGCAAATGCACAGGTAACAACAACAACACACGCGGGTCTTTTTTCTTTTTTTAATATAGCTGCAGCTGTTCAGACTGTTAATGTGGATTTGAAATCCACACACACACACACACACACACACACACACACACACACGGAATGCTTGGTTGTACAGCTGGATGTCCTTAAGAGGTGCAGACAGACATGGAGAAACTATGTTGGTACTACGCACACACACAAGCACAGACACACAAACTCACTGCAACCACTGCCCAAAATCCTGATTAACCCACTGACCCCTGAGAAAGACCACCAAGGAGGGCATTTAAATTGACACACATACACACACACACACACCCTGCAGTCACAGTTGATAGCACAGGTCTTAGTGCTGCAGGCTGAAACAAAGTTGCTCTCAAGTGAAATGAACAGGAGATCCAGCCGTCCCTTCGCTCTCTGTCTGCTGCCTCTCTCTAGATGCTCGCAGGTCTCTCAGAATCTGAGACTGATGGCCTAGACACTCCTTCAACTTGTCCTCAGTCAGGGTGAGACGCTCTTCCAGCACTGAAATGGTCTGAGTGAGGTGAAGTGGTGGGGGTGGGAAAGCACGACAATTACAGAGAAGTCAGAGAGTAATTATACAAGCAGAAACCAAGAGGAGCAAAGTTCAGTCTGAAATCAATCCTTTCCCAGTGCAGGAAAGAAAAAAAAAGACATCGGCGCTAACGAGAGACAGTCTGGGCTTTCAAATTATTATTCATTTTGCTCTTGATGCATGTGGTAATCATCAGAGCAAAAAAGGCAGAAGTGATTTAAAATTCAATATTTATAATATAAAGATGGTTTCATAGTTCGTTAGGTTTCATTTTTCATGTTTCCTGAGAAGCAGAAGATGCACCAAATATTTCTTATAGATGATCATGACTCAATTTTCTCCTAAAACTGCAGAACATAAAATCTGTTCATTTTGTTCTCCCACAAAGTCATGAAATGAGAAAATGTCTCTGTTCATCTGATGGTGACACTTCTCAAAAAGATGAAGTGGACAGCTAAACCGAAAACCTTCTTCTTGCTTTTGCGTTTGCCTTTATTGAGACTTGCAGAAAGGTAGCTTTGTGGGAGGAGATAAATACCCCGCTCTGACTGCCTGTGGCGCTTTCAAGAGGAAGAATAGAACATACTGATGTTGAATAGAGCTGGGATTAAACAGCTCAACACTTTTCTCCTACAATCTTTTTCACGCCTGTAGTATCCTGAGCTGAGATATATATGCTTTTACCAACAACTGACCTGTGTGAGAATATCCAGCTGTTGAACAATGTGCTGCAGGGTAGAGTTCACTCTTGGATGACCAGAGAGAACTTCCAGTGGGTGTGTCTGTCCCACCTCCTCTACTTCTTCCTCTCCCCTTCGGTCAGCCTTTGTTTCATTCCCAGCAGTCAAATCTGCCCTACTCGTACTCTCACCTTCGATCCATTCTTCCAATCTTGAATTGGCCGCCTTACACGCTGGCAAACCGTTGGTGTGGTGACTGTTGGCAGCGGTCTGCATGGGTGTCAAGTGGGGCCAACTGCTTAAGAGCTGGAGATGAAAATAAGTGAAAATTTGTGGGGTTTTTTTTTTTTTTTTTTTGCTCCACTGACCTCAAATACATTGTATCACACAAGAAACCCGGATTACATCAAATCACCATTATGACTGGGACATTTAAAATAAAATAATACTTTAAGGCTTCCCTGAGTGCTTGCAAAAGAATTAGAAAGAAGTAGAAAAGGCTTAATATTTTGGTGCACTCATGTTCATTGACAAACAGCAGCTGAAACATCTGAATAAATGCCACCTTTTCAATGTGTAGGTTTTTATAGGTGAAGAAACTACGCTGGAGCACTGAAAGACTATATAAGGGGTGGTTCACATGGAAGTGACTCCTACAGACAAAATGTTAAAGGAAATAATGTTTCCGTTTGAAGTAAAAGTGCTGATAAGGATTTGAAATCACTTTACGCGCTAAAATGAGTTAAAGTACCAACTAAAGTGAAGCCTTGAAACAATCAGGGCTGGGCTGGGCCTTTTAACTTGACAGCTGAGTGATACAAAAGTATATTAACAAGTAATGAACAAAGACTCCAAAGAACTGCAGTTACATTAAAA
>VUQK01015886.1:7549-25880 GCA_015106715.1 Bujurquina vittata
AGCTTGGTGCAGCCTTGCCAAGAAGGGGGCTTGAACCTGGATCCTCCCATTAAAATGTGGCCTCTCTATCCACTCTCCATCTACTCTCCTGTGCCTGGGCTCTTTCTCTGTCTCCTTTTCCTCTGTTGTGCGAGGAGAAATACTTGGCTCTCATACAGACAAAGAGCCCAGGCACAGGAGAGTAGATGGAGAGTGGATAGAGAGGCCACATTTTAATGGGAGGATCCAGGTTCAAGCCCCCTTCTTGGCAAGGCTGCACCAAGCTCAACTTTTCTTATACAAGATTGTGCATTCGTAGAAGCTTCTGCAAGGTAGCGCTGCTGTAGTTGACCCTGGCCTCTGACCTTGAAACTTTCAGCAGATGAGGGGGCACGGGCACATCAACAGCTGAACAATGATCATATACCACATCTTTTACAAACAAACTGCTGTAAACAAATATAAATAATATAAAGGGAAGCCTCTGGTAGTAGCTCTCAGTGAACAACAATCGTGTACATATTGTAAACGTTAAGTTGACCTAGCAGACAGAAAAGCCATACTTGTAACTGGCAATTGGACTTGTTGCCTGAGATGCACTGGGTTGAGCCAACACTGTGGTTTACAAAGAAAAGACCTTAAGCAACTACCCTTAAAATCCTACTTTGTTCTTTTGAAAAGAGACGGCTACCTTGGCCAGCTGCTATAAAATGGCCATAAATCCCCTTTTATAACAGCAATTTGCCATTTTTACAATGTTTTTGTAAGAATGAACGAAACATATTTATTTTAAGAGAGCACTGAGGCTGTTATTATACCCCCGAAAAATGCATGAAACCTAAAGCCTCAAACATGAAAGAACGGGAAAGCAAGAGATGTGTGCAACCTAAAACCTTTTCGTCTCACCTCAGTTTAAATTGGTAAAACTGAAGTTTTAAACTTTATACGTAAGGCAAACAGGTGACCAGGAATTGCTGTTGTTTTAGATCCGAGGTGTCTGTTTATGGTGTGCTATACCTTTAAGAGCTGCTGGCCATAGCCCATCCCAGGGAGGATGGACCCATTAGGCTGATGAACACAACCAGAGACAGAAGGAGAGAGATGCACATGAAGAAAAAGAGAGTAAGGTTATACAGTTAAAAAAAAAAGAAAAAAGGATAGCAGTAGTTGAGAGGAGTAAAGAAAGGAAATAAAAGAGCGGGAAATAAACAGGAGGACAGAAAAACAAGCCTACTTCAGCAGCTGAAGGGAGATAGACACTGAGAGATACAGGGAGAAGACAGGAAGCAGCTATCTCTCCATCTCTTACATCTCTTACATTGTAGGCGTCTATGGGTCTGTCAGTCAATCAGGACGACAGGCGGACGCACTCACTAGCCGGCTCCTTGGCTCTTGCACGCACTGATAACTTTGCTGTGTATGTGTCTACAGATGGCAAACCTTGTGACATCGTTGTGCTGTGTAGTTCTGGCTGCAGTGGTGGTAGCCTATGCTCAAAGACGCAGTCAACTTGGTGAGTATGCATTTCCTTTTCTTTATTTACTGCTCCGTTTCTGGACTCAGGTCTGCTCTGTCCCTCCTTTATTTCTCAAAAAGTTTGACAGTTTGTCTTTGCTCGCATCTGCTGTATTTGCTCCATATTTCTGCTCATGAAGTCCTGTTAAAGTTTGCAGTGCTTTCATGGATTTTTGCCAGTTTGAGCAACAGTACCTTGCTACTCACTCTGAGGTCAAAGGTGCAACAGCAAAGGACAAATTTACCTTTGAGAAAGCTTATCAAATCACCTTGTTACCCCTCATTGTGTGCTGATATTTTGACCACATTGCTGAGGCTATCTCCAAAATAACAAAGAAGGTAGTCAGGTCAACTGATAATCATGAGCTGGAAAGTAAATAACGCTGTGTGTGTGTGTGTGTGTGTGTGTTTAAAGGGAGTCCAATTGTCACTTTAGTTCTAGAGAAGAGTAGCCTTGGCTTATTAGGCCAATGAGGTTGGGCTGTTTAAATCAGATGACCCAGAGAAAGAGTCTAAGGAAGTCAATAAGTCCCCAGTGACGCACACCACTATGTCACGAGGGTCACACACACACACACACACACACACATGCAGACACATACACACACACACACACGCACACATGCAGGCACACACACATGCACAAAGAGAGCAGAAAATTAATATAATATGAAGAACACATCAAAACTGTGAAAGACGAGATTGAGAAATAAAGTCGTGTTAATAACAACAATGAAAGCTTGTTGCGACCGTCTGACTTCACTTAATATAGTTTAAGGATGTTTTCCAATCGAAAGTCCGTCTGTATTGCAGAAATGAAACTTTGCCCGCCATTCCTGACGCTGTTGACAAAAATTGAACAAAACTAGGATAAAGAACGTGAAACACAAACAACATACAGGAATAGCACACACATGAACAGCTCAAGCAATGAGTAACAAATAGTTCTGCCTTTGAGAAAAACTTTCTGTGCATTTGTGGGTGTATGTTAGCACTGTTGTGCAGCGCCTGTCTCATTTTTGTTTGTGCTGCTTTGAATCAGCAGTCTCATATCCTGCATATACTGTGTAACACACAAACGCCTATATGCTCTGTGTAAATAAATCACAACACATATCTGTAACCGAGTAGCAAAAGCAGTCGGATGAGTAGTATTAAAATTGCACACAACGTCATATCTACATACATGTCACACACACACACACACACACACACACATATATGTAGTCAGTATCAAGGGATAGAGGGGGAATGAACTCTCTTGTTTGGTCTGACTCAGTTTGTGCAAAATGCACATACAGTGGAAGGCTCTAACTGTTTTTGTGTGTGCTCGTGTGTGAGTATGAGTTCGTGTGACATGGAGTGTATAGGAAATCCATTTGAGACTTCCTAATTAATGACAGCAGTGCATGTTGAACAAAGACAATAAGAAACAGTGGTAGAAAACATCTACAGGCTGAGTCAATCAAATAGTTACAAGCCTCACATTTACAGAAGTCGCTGTTGTCTGGAAGACAGAGAGAGAGAAAGACAGAGAGGAAATGACAGAGGGTGGAGCAAGATGAGACTCAGAGACAGATGAGGAGGCACGAAACAAACAAGGACTCTCTTGAGAAGTAAAGAGAGAAAATGGCCTTAAATGGAAAACTATTCTGAGACTACTATATCTAACCCATTAAAAAAACCCCACTTTGGCCTGAATCAACTCTCTAACATTAATTAGAGAAGCTGTTATTATCCTTTTGTGGCAAGTACATGTTGGCTGTGTTTCATGATTTTATTCAAATGTTCATTAAAAGACGTTTAAAAAAAAAAAAAGGAGAACACTGTGATCGCTGTGATTATGAATTCAGCAATAATCAACATAAGTGGTTATAATGAGACCGAAGAATATCTTGAGATATTTTAGAGCAGCTGCTGTTCTCAATCTTCTGTATGAACAAAGTGCACAAGGGAAAAATTAAAAAATAAATGTGTAAAATCTGTTTTACCTCTCATTTATATGGGAAAAAAGGGTATTCGTCAAAAAAAAAGGTGCAATAAATCTATAACAAGAATTATTTACAAATTCACAATTGAAAGTTAGCTCATATGTGTAAATAATCAAACATTTATTATCAACAACTCCGTACCACAAGTAACTACAGCTGCCCTGACATGGAGGACAGCACATTAGTTATCCATTCAGCTATTCACTTAAAAAGAAACCAACGCTTGGATGGAATCTCGTGCAAAAGAAGTGATATTCTCATAGTAAAGCATCACTTGAAACATGCAATGAACAAGAAAAAAATAACAGAAAGCTAAATACCCTGGAGATAAAGAGAGGGACACGCTGAGGTCGTGTCAGTTAAGCTTCCTTGAATGTGATATTTGATTTGATGTTTGATTGCTTGTGAATATGCACAAGGAGATGGATGGAGGGGAGCAGGAAAGATAATGGGTGGAGCCAGAAATATGTTAGGGGAAAAAGCATGAGAGATAAAATTTTGATTATTGCATTTCCAGATTATTGCATTTCAGCAGCGATACAGTCACTCACATTGCATAAAAAGTGACTCCACATATGTGATTGATCAGATATGAGTTATAAAAAAAAACTCTTTCTCTCTCTCTCTTTTTTTTATCTTTCAGTGTGTTCTCTCATTCGATATCTTTCCTTTTCTCTGTGTCTTTCTTTCTGCCTTGTTTTATTCCCGAGATATGCCAGAGTCCCTAGTCAAAGCAATACCATTACATTAATGGGCTGCCTCAAACAGTAAATACTGAGAACAAGCACAATGAGAATACAAATTAACTGCACAAGAACACTCAATAGAGAGTGGAAGTAGTAGAAGAAAACAAGCGAAGAAAATTAAACACGGAGTGAGGAAAATGAGGCATAATTGAGATCGTTTTGAGATTGCATAGATTTCAGCTGAATTTTCTGTCTTATTTTTTTAATGACAGAAATAGTGCAGCTACATCTGCTCCTCAACCATATCTCCGCCTTGTAATCTGTGTATGTGAGTAGGAGGGGGGGGGGGGGGTGAATGTGGTGACATCATGCTGACTGAGAGGGCATGTTATTTATGGGAGTCCATATCCTGATTGAGAGACGAACATTTCCACTCATAATCATCCCCTCCGTCTCTCCCCCCCCCCTCCCCAGTGTCTCTTTATGCCCCCCGCCCTCCTCCCCTCTCCCTGACTCAATACTTCATCATCTTTTTCTAATTCAGCATCCACATCATCCTCACTTGCCACCCTTGTGTTTTCTTAATTTCTGCCATCCTTCTCTTCATCCCTTTGTTCTGGATACTTTTTGCTTTCACATCATTGCTTTCCCCATTTTCTGCTCGCCCATCCCATAATCCATCCGACAAGTGATCAGCAGCAGTTTTATCACCCATGACACCATTTGCCGGTACACTACTGTCACTAAATGTTTTTGTGTGCTCCATCTCTGCCCCTTTGCTGAATCTCTGTACCTTACCCGCCATCTACAGCTGTGGATGGATAAAAGAGAGAGGATAAAGGGACTCATGAAACAGAAGGGAGAAAGTGAGAGAGAGAGAAAACGCAGGAAAGTAAGAGGTTAACTCCTGCACTAATTCCATGGTATTACAGCTGTCAAAGCTGTATTTATTTCTTGAGCTTTCGACACGCGCTGCCATGGCTTTCCAACATGCCTGGGCGTATACTTTGCTAAACTGCAGCCTTATTTATCCACACTCTTTTGAATACATCATGATAAATGCTCAAATTAAATCAAACCTGGCATTTTTTCCCCCCCTCTATCATGTGTGACTGCCAAGTCTAATTTAATTCATGTGCAGATGCTCATATAGACATACATAATTAACTTTAATAGCTACAGCACTCCAAAAGCAAGCTGTCAGTCTGAAAATACAGTATACCTATACCTGGGGTAAGTGCTTCTTTCTTTAAGCTTTGTATTTCTAATCATCAAGCTCGGTCTATCAATATCAGTACAGGTATGTGTTGTCATAAATTAAAGTCTAAATGTGATCTAAATCTGTATGGATAAACACCATTGGAATTAAAGGAACTTAAAATGTCAGTGGGGTACTGCAACTGCTGCAAGTTTTGGTTGGAAAGTAGCCTCTTCTACAGGAGAACTTATTGGGGTCTGACATATAGCTTAGTTTATAATGATGCAAAAGACATGGCCCAAATTATAACTCATCATGTGTATTCACAGAAAGGTCTACAAGAGTAGTCAATGCATATGGGACAAAAAAAAAAAAGAAAAGTATTTTCTTTTTAAGCCAAAGAAATTAGAGTGGTTTAAGTAAAAGTTCCCTTCCAGTGTAAAGCTGTCATGGCAGTACCAATGTTTTTGTTGGTAATTCTAAAAGTGTCCAGCACCCTTTTAGAATTACTAGAGATAACTAATTTTAAATAATTATTCATGGAATTTCACGACTTTCTCGTGTGTTATCAGAGAAAATAGACAGCTGCTGTAAATTATAGGTGTGCATGCTTGCCTGACTCTACTGTATGTTTAACCCATGTGTGTGCAGAGGAAACCTCAAGTGCACTCATTATCCTGAGTAGCACTCAAAGTAATCAGTGTTCCCTATTTGGCACATTGCTTCTATTAAATTCAAGATGGCGCTCAACCAATTGATTGACTGACTGGATTGGCAGATGAATTACAGTATGACTGACTGGCAGACAGGCATAGTAAAGTAGCCTAATTTAATCACGGCTTTAAAATGCAGGGAAAAAAATGTATGGCGTTACCAAAAGAGTAAATGCAAAACTTCCAAAAGTAAAGTCAAAAACATTGAGTGCAGTTTTATTTTAAACTCGATAGGATGATGAAGCAGTTGATTGACATAGATAATGAGCGTAATGTTTTTTTGTTTTGTTTTTTTAACAAGAGGGTGACTAGGAGATAAAAGTCTGTGTGGATCCTGGAGTTAATTTAGTGCACTGTAAGTACAGAAGACGAGTGAAGGAGAAGGTGGAAGATGTAGCAGTCCAATTCTAGCTGTCAAAGGGCAAGAGGTGGGCTACATCCTGAATAGATTGGCTCTTTATTGCAGGGAGGTCATTCTCTGCTTCAGAAAGTATTGGCCTATCACTACAGCCCAGTTCAAACATAAAGACGAACAACTGAAAACCATACTAAAAATGGAAACTGTAAGGGCGAAAGAGCTTATTACAGAGCTATACTGTGTTGATGGCAGTCTGCTCCTTCTTCAGGTTCCTACAGTGGAGAAGCAGCTATAGTTCGTGAATTTAGTTGTATATAGATTGACCTATGCCTAGAAATTTTGGCAAGAATGGCTGGACTCTGAATACAATTTTTATTTATAGTACAATACACAAAGAAACTAAATTATCAATTAAAACATCTTTTTTTTTCATTTAAATCTTTGTCATATCATAATTTCACATCAGATGCAAAAAAAATCCCCAAAATGTAAGATAGGAGAAACTGTAGAATGCATTACTGTTCACTACTGAATGTCGTATAATTTGTCCACTATAGATTTTGGATTCCCGACTACCTGATACAATCTGTCTGGTAATGGCCCATTTCCAACCAATCACTGTGTTTTCATTCTAAGATATGGAATCTCACTATCTGAGTCGAAGTGTTTGTATCTGTCCATGTGCCATCTGAGTGAGTGAGTGTATATGTGTGTTTGTCCCATCTATCTCTTTTAACTCATTAATCTTTTAGATGGGATTCCCAGTAAAGCTTTGATCAAAGCTTTACTGGGAATCCCAGTAAAGTCATCGCTCTCTCTGATGGCTGCTTCCCAAAAGTCTGAAGCAGTTAAATAACACGTTAAAACACATTAAAATTTCATCCCTCTCGAATTTTCTCCCAAAATGTGTAAATGAATGTGAAAGTTGGATATACAGTGGGGATGTCTAATAACATTGGGACTTTTATCTGTTTTCTTCTTCCTGAAACTAAAGTATTGACATATGATATGGTAAAATGGTTATCTGACCAAAACCTATAACTGACTGGCAGCAGTGCAGCTGGTACGTGAAGACAATGAAGGTCTTAATGGTTGGAATAGTTCTCAAATAAATATAATATTGAGGACTTAGCATAAAACTTAACTGTAAGTAGTAATGCAGAATATGCATTGCTGCATTACTCAAAAACCTCTCAAATGACAGTTGAGGGTAGAATATAGAACCCCCTAAATCTTAATTTAGTCCTGATGTGGGTCTATAGAAGTGAAAAAGAACACTTTTTGTGAGATGTGCACCAGACCACAAATGAGCAACTGGTTTTCTTTGCTCCATCTTCTCACGACCTTGCTTTATCTCTTTTTTCTTTTACCTCTCCACCTCTCTTAGAATTACTTTCATTAACAACATTCATCACACAAAGACAACTTCCCTGATCTCTGACATTCAACTCCTGAAAGTGGAAGTTGCAGAGGTACTCTTTTCAGTCTTTTTTTCTACCCTCATCTCTGCCTGCACATCTCTGTTTCAAACACAATATAAAGATGAAAGTGGAGGCAGCGCAGGTGAAGCTGCCCTTGAGCAGCATTATGTTGCACTAGCCAGCATATACACTCATGCCAGGTTTTACACAATTCCTTAAAAGAACCAAAGAATATGAATATGCTGATGTGTGTGCTGGTTAATGTGTGTCATTAGTGGAAGTGCAGTCTAATGAGGCTTACAGCAGGTCACAGTTAACCAGTGTTTAATGACAAATAAATAGTGAATGGATTGAGACGACTGCTTCAGGATCAGGCAGCGTTTTCAAGTTGTAACAATAGATTTTGCTATTTATGAGCTACAGTATGCACATTTATGCACACACAAAGTTTCAGTTGCGCTAGTGTGTGAGTGTGTATTTCTGCTTATCAAGTGACTAACTCCTTGTAATCCCATCAGGAAGTTTTCAGTCATTGCTTCACTGAGCTGACTCCAAATTGAGCGTCTTTTTGTATGTGTGTGTGTGTGTGTGTGTGCCTATATACTGCATGTGACCTATTCTGGCACTGGTCACTATAATTCCTTGATTAAATTTGCACTACCAAGCTGTGCAGTAAATATGTGCTTTTGTGTGTAATCAAAATATTAAGTCAAGAGAATAAAAGCAGAAGTAAAGTGGAGGCAGACTGAGGAGTGAGTCCCGGGGAGGTTGGAATTTTAAGTTTCAATTTATTGACTTTAATTACAGTTGTTTTTTTTTTTTAGTTCACTTAGACCCAATTTCTGGAATTCTCTCTTCTTTTGTTCAAGCTTAACACACAACTGCCCAAGCCACATACACAATATGCTGAATGTCTTACACTTAGCCAATCAACAGCCTTTTCTACACCATAACTACACACTGATGGGATAAACTGAAACCACTGCTAGCGTGAGTGTTCAGTGTGATGGTTTGTCATAATACGTATATTTCCACAAAAATACACAGGCTGTTTTTGCATAATTAGTACATAACCACTATAAAATAAAGCACAATTACTGGGTAATGTTTATTTCTTGGGCTTGAAGATTACTGAACAACACATGCTGTATATAGTCTAACATATTACAAAACACAAGAAATGCAATGGGCCTGTAATTCCAAAGAAAACAACGAGGTAAAAAATTAGGGTGCATCTTGTCTTCTGTTTGGGGTCTGGCCACAACACCTCATCTACATCACAAGCAATGGCCAGATAGTGAGGAAAGTTCTGTGTGGAGTGACATATCCAGTGTTGGCATGCTTCCTCATCAATGTCACCACAGGCCTCCTCCATTACCTGGAGAAGTGTTGGTGGGGCTGCCAATCACATACCTTCCACCTCCATGCTGAAAAGAACTCCTCAATGGGATTCAGGAATGGAGAGTATGGGGGAAGGTAAAGGACAATGACTTGTGGATGATCAGTGAACCAGTTTTGCACCAGAATAGTCCGGTGAAAACTGACGTTTTCCCAGGCAACTATGTGCCTGGACTGCCCTGATCGGCCCTGAATTAATAAGAATGTTGTGCAGTCAAGGAAGGTGATGACGTGTGCCATGTTGTTCGGGACCAAAGGTGGCATGATGATGAACAACACCATTATGGCTTATAGCTGCACACATTTTAATGTTGCCACCATGCTACCCAGGAACTCAGGCAATGGCACTGTGTCCTATAATGTTCCTCCCCTGCGCCTTGTTTTGGCACGGTTGAAGTCAGCTTCGTCAGTGTAAAGGAACTTGTGTTCCACAGCAGCTGCATCGAGCTCCATCACCCTCTGAAAACAAACATTACAGCACTCTATGGCAGTATGAAATATACAAAGTCCTCAATATTATGTTACACAGGGCAATGGATTACAGTACAGTGAGAGGATAGCATAGCATACTCATAGCGCTCTTGCTTCACCGGTTTAGTTACCTTCTATATCTGCTTCATGCTTACTTGATGTCTATGAAGGGGACGGTCCAGTGTACCGTAGATAAACTCACGTGATGCATATTGCTGACATTGTAATGATGGATTGTCGCATTTGTCGGAGGCGTGTGCCGTTGTCTGCACTGACCACGTTTATGATGGCCTGTTCCTGCTCTGGGGTGAACAGCTGTTTTCTTCCTCCAGTAAGGGGTAGTCTTGCAGTTCTGCAGAAACATGATGTGAATGGTTATTAGTCTAAAGTGAAATGCTACTGTATATAATGATCTGGCACTACACTGCAGTAGTGCAGTGGGCAATACAGTTCAGTAGTATGGTATAGGTAAAAGGTTTACTTACTTATTCTCATTATGAAAGATCCGGATAATATTTGCTACAGTATAGCAGCTTTGATTAGGCTAGACCCTCTCTCCAGCCTCCTGAAAACAACCCAGGAGCTCAAGTTCTGATTTGTAAAGATTATCCAAAAGTGCTTTCACCTGTCAGGGCTGGGTTTGGGCAATTGATTCCTGGCTGTGGTGTTCGCATGGCATTGTGTTCCAAAAAGAAACAGTGTTCAGTTTGTTTTGCTTTATTTAATGTAGCAAGTTTTTTAGCCAAGAGTGTGTTTTAGCCAAGCACACCCTCTTCTTGGTGTAAGGTAGAGAATGAACTTCTCGTTTAGAGCACCAGGTAAATAGACAGGCTATTTAAGTTGGTAATTTCCAAAATTGTGTCACTAGTCCCATTTTTAGGTTCTTAGCTACTGCACAAAGACTGTAAGAGGATGGTTCTGACAAACTGTGATGTGTACTGCTTCTAAGGTGCACCAGTTACTGTGCCATACAAATAGCAACCCAAGCACTTTTGCTTTCCATACTGTATATCATGCTGTGTAAAAGGCCTCATAAATATACATAGTTGTATATTTTATTTACTTTATGTATACTTAATTTATGGTTCTTTTGCTTCTACAGTAAATCCTCAAAACTGTGATACATCAGTTTTTAATAAATGAGTCTTTATTTTCTAAATGATAAAAATAAATACAGCTTTGTTCTTTTCTATCCATTCTGCTTTATGAGTCCAATGTGTTCACATGAGTTCAATGTGAGCAAAAAGAGTTAAATGCATAAAAACATAGAGGTGCACAAAAGCTTGTTTTTCTTTTTGCTGATGAAGTAAGAAATAAATGTTCCACAATCTTCGAGGGAGGACACAGGCAGAATTGATTAAAAATAAAAGAGCTAGCTGTAATTTCAAAGAAATCAACTTAACAAATCAATTTATTTTAGTCATTAAAAGAGGCAATTCATTCGTAGATGAACAGAATGTCCCCTATATTGAATTGAGTGACCATTTGTAAGATAGATTTTCTGTTTCCAAAGCCACTTTGTTGATTCCAACCCATTAAATCTCAAGTTGTGTTTTGCTGTGCCATTAAAATCACTGAGCCCCCACTAGTTCCCCCAGTTCCTCCTGATAGACTGTTCAATAAGTTAATGTTGCCAGGAACCTAATGTAATTCCTGCTAGTATGAGCTGAGTTTTGGCTAATGTTCCTTTGCAATAAAACTTTGTTCCAAGACATTGGAACTGAATCACGGGAGGCTTAAAAGGGGTCTTGGGCCCTCAATGGTGCAACAGTTCTAAATATACACATTTAGTTTGATCTATTGTGGACAGAAAGACCTTCAATGTGATGCATTGTGGGGAGAAAGTGGCAGAGTGACAGAGGGAAAAGACTGCCATTTATAACATTGAACTTCAGTTTAATTTGATTCAGCTCAACTTTATTGTCATTCCTCTGAACGTAAACCATTCCCCTTAGCTCAAACACACAAGGAAACAAAAGACAGACTTCTGAGTGCAGTGGTGCAAGTGAAAAAGGAATGAAAAGCCAACAATGAACGCTAAGGCAACACAATGAAAAATGTTATTAGTACATATACAAATTAAAAAATTCATTTCAACCAAATAGCACTTGTCAAAAACAAATAAAGAAAGATAGATTTAGAGCTACCAAAATAAGACTTTCCTAAACTCTTTTAGTGCAGAGCCCTTACAGAGTTTTATCAATATAAACTGAAATGTTTTTAGAAATGGTACCTGAAGTGTCTGGAGCTTGATTCTTTCTCTGACTGCTTTGATGTCCTAGTTTTCTGTTTGGAAAAGATCGTATTTTTGTGCTGCATTGAATGAAAAAGGTTTGTCATGTCCTGTCACTTTGAGCTTGTATCTCTGTCACTTTGTATTTCCTTAGAAAACTTTTTTAAAGGGATCGTCTAGGTGTATACGAGAACTGTAAGTCAATACCTGTATATCGAAAAAAGAAGAAAAAGGGAAAAAAGAAGAACGAATGAAAACCGCAATGACTGAAGTTTACAAAAGATTAAAATAAAAACACCACAATATTTCTGAAAGAACTGTTTGTCCTTGTAGAGGAGAGCAAAGCTGAGGGAAAGTGTGGGCATATTTGTGTGAATGTGCATCCTCAAGAGAGGGTGTGTGTGTTTGCATGTGCGTGAATGTGTGTTTGTATTTATTGCCCATGACATTGTGCAAGGACGGTCCTATCTCTCCTGGCGGTAGTGTGATTTCCTGTGGTGGAATGGATTCATACGGAAAACCATTCGCTCTCCAAGCCCTGAAACTGTATTGTCTGGGGACAATAGGCTCCCTCCATTCCTTTCAAATTCAAATTCCCAAAGCTTTCTTGTCCATCATACTGACAAAACACCGACGACAGCTTAGAGATATCAAAAGTCCAGAGAGGCTTAAAGGCTTGTGGCGGAGAACTTGTGTCGTCATATTCAAGATAACATTTTCATGTGCAGGAAACCACACTAACTGCATAACATTTTGTTTGTGAAAATTAATTAGTGTTTGGGCTTTTGCGCTGGGTACAAACCACTTGGGAACCTTTTAGTCGCACGATGAGGGTTATTTGCATTGCAGAGCAGCTTTCCTGATGCACTGCCTTGTGTAGACTTTGGAGGTCATTCCAAGCAGGATATATTGAAGTTGCTGTCGTTGCTTTATCATAAAATTACAGCTAAAAAGGCTGTGTTATGGTATATGTAAAAATAAGATTTTAAATAAAAACAATTCTTGGGAGCAACAAATTTCACTGCATACAGGGAAACATTGAAAGTAAAATTGAATCTGCAAAGTGAGCTAGTACTTCATGTTACATATCAGTGGGCTTTTCTATTGTTAATATAGAACAGACTGCCTCTGTACAATAACCATACACCCTTAAGCAAAACACAGAAGCACAGCCTGCTCTGTCATTGTCAGAGATGCAACCATGCTGCTGCCGTAGGACATGGTATTGCATAATCTACTAAGGCTAACAGGTCATTACTGAGTGTAATGTCCTGTCATAGCCTAAGTGACCAGTCATTGCATTTCATTTAGACACCAGTAACAGGCTAACATCATCTCCGGATAAAGTGCCATGAATTTCTCACCAGAGCAAATTGTGTGGGTCGTCCTGATTAAGAGCAGAGCCTGTTTAAAAATACGGAAATCCCTCCAATCTCATTGTGCATACTCTATAATGACAATAAAGGCATTCTTCTTCTTTTTAAATTCAGTCCTCATTAATTTAAAATAAATAAATAAGACAAACAAACAATAAATAAAAAGGAAAAACAAAATAACTGTGGGACATGGAGGCACGACGAGGCTATCTTCCTTCTACCTCCTCCAATCCTTTCGTCCCTTCTCATGCATTGTGGGGCAGCACATAGCCTGAGACATGACACTGCATTGTCTGCTCACTGGCAAACACATCATTGGGGCCTCACAAAAGCAGCATTAAAATACGGCACTGATTCTCCAAATTCACGGTGGAGTTCAATACACGATTTTTGGGCTGCAGTTCTGTTCATGTATCTTTTTTTCTGGTTTAAGGAGGTAAGAAAAAATTTAACTTTTATCTCTCTTCTTGAAAACATATCAACACTCTGTTGGAAGTGGCTTAAAGAGAGGAGGACGTATGTGTCAGGTCTCAGTAAGGGGCCGGCATAAACGCATTCAGGCAGCATAAAAGAAGAAAACAATTCACATACCATTGAATATTAAAGTGACACTATAATGATGACAATAAACTGATGACACTCCAGCTCTTTAACTCTCAGACACACAATCATCTTCACAAACACACACACATACAGTCTGTGCCCAGTATATTTCTTCAGCAACACTGCATAGGGTCTGATTTGTCAGGTTGACAACACACCATATTTTTCACAGCTGTTTACACACACACACACACACACACACACACACACACACACACACACACCAGGTAATCTAGTAGTAGAATTCACTTTTTGGTTGTTGTACCTTTTTTCTCACACATTGTGCAGTGACACACACGCACCGTAGAAACAGATTTATATCAACACACACACACACACACACACACACACAGAGCATAAGCAGTGATGAATTGAGGCAAAGCTGTTCCATCTCTCATAAACTCTGCAATGGTACCTCTGTTTGTTTATAGGAGTTCATCTCTGATGGAAACTGGAATTTCTACAGTCAGTCTATAGCTATAGGTCACCAGTGTGAGAATGTGTAGGGAATTTGGATTGGCTTGCCAGCACTGAAATCCAAAAGCCAGATTTGTTCATAAATAAATAAACTATTTTAAATGAGATACTCTCCTCGCAGCACTGCTACCATTTTTAAACCATTCCCTAGTTGCTCTGTTCGGATCACTTTGATTTGTGTATTTCCAGTGTGTGCTGGATCTCCTTCTCTGTGTCAAAATGCCAACCCTGCAACTTAAATTTGAGTTTGGGAAAAAGGGCAAAGTGGCAAACTGGAGAAAAAAAAAAAAGACCCGACCTGATAGACTGCTAAGACACTCTGAAGCCCTGTGCTGAAGACTGCTTTTTTAAATTATTAATTAATTTTTAAATTTTGGCTCGTAATCCAGCTCATAGCACCCAGCTACCTTGATCCTTAATATGTAACATGGGTCCTTTTGGCACAGTGTTTGCTGTCTGCAGATGTTCATGTTCCTGGTGCAAAAACAGAGGTGCAAATCTAAATTTGCTGCAAAGCCGCATGAGGAAGCAACCTTAGTTATGCGGTGACTATAATTAAATCAATTTGTTCTTATTTTTTATTTTAATGTGTGGCGTCACAAAACTTACCAAAGATTTTAGTAGTGCAAAAAAAAAAATCTTAATTTAAAAAGTTTGTCAAAGTTGTTTTTACTGTAGATTAAATTAAATAGAGAAAAAAAAAGTTTTCATCTTAATTACATCAACTTGTATTTCCTCATGCTTAATGTTATGAACATCATTGCTGTTAGATGATATCATGGCTTCTGCTTCCTTTTATTGCACAAATATATCTATGAAATGCACTTCCCTTCTCCCCCACGTCTTCTTCTATTTTTGCCACTTCCTGCATCCTTTGCTTTCGCTCTCATACATTATACTTATTTTCTCAGAAGGTTGTGCGTTCCTTTAACACATTCTGACATCCGCCTGAAATACATTAATAGAAAAGACACTTTAGCACCCATTAGAATGCAGCTCAACAGCTCAGATGTGTAATTTCTTGTCTTTGTGGGGCTCCCCTGACTTCTAACCTTAGTGCTAACTGCCCCATTTAACTGTCAGTGATCACAATAGAAACAAAACAGCTCACACAACTGGTGAGAGCGTTTGACTTTTCAGAGTGCCGCACAAATTGAAGCAATTAGTGTTCAAACGGTGCAGCTCATGCAGTCTTTGTTTTTACAAACATTTCCTGTTAAATTCATAAAAACAAAACAGCAAGAACGCTTCGGTCGCTAAAATCACGAAACCTTTCTGTCAAATTTATGCCGTGTTCCATAACACATGTCACACTCGCCTCTTATTAGTCAGAGTTTTTAAACGTTTATTTCTCATCAGCCATGCTTCACGGCTTCAAGGTGGTTAACGTTTTGTGGTTAACGTCTGCAGTATTAGTTGTTGGAATTAAAGTTTTAAAAATGTCAGTTCTGAAGTTCACTGCTGAGCAATTATTTGACACTCCTTCATGAGTGTGTTCTGATATTCCAGCATGAAAACTGGAGACTTTACAATTCTTGCATAACTTCATACTGAGCAGAAAAATATTATGGCTTCAAAATTGCTGCTTGTGATTTTCATGTATTTTAATGAATGGTGGATTGTTTCATTTTTGGAGGAAACCTGTTGACTCACAGCCAGACGTTATTTCTAGTCAGACGCAGTCGTGCCCAGAATGGAAAGGTGAAACATCCAAGCGCTTGTGTGCTCAAAGAAATGGACGTTTTGGGTGCTCCTGTCTTCAAATATGAGATTAACACACGTAGTCTTGTGTCTTCAGTATTGAGCTACAGTGTGCAAATGCCTTTGAACAGGTGAATGCGCATGCCCAGGCTTCTGGGCACATCCAAAGGTTAAAAAAAAAAAAAGGTGCAAAGATTTATTTACATAATCCGTGGTTTGATACTAATTGATCAAAGGGTGGAAAAACCTTTACTAACTGGAAAATATCACTTTGACCTCAGAGGCAGATGTTTTCAATTTTAAATGAATCCACTCCAGTGATGCCAAAATACCAATGGTATCATGTGTGGCCGCCACCACCACTACCAAAACCAACAACAACGACAACAATCACATTTGCTAGAAAAATAGTTGTAATCTCTGCTTTTGATACTTTTAACTTCATCCTGGCTGTTTCACTAGCTTTGCGTTAGAGCGTTTTCTGTGCAGATTCTTGCAATGAACCAAAGTTGTGTTATCAGTATAAGGCAGTTCCCTGCCAGCACACATAGGTGGACCCCATATAGGATAAGTAAGGGCACACATTATGGGCCCCATACGGGTTTGTCCGCAGTTTCCATGGTGCTCCTACATGGATTTGCCCAGATAGATGTTAAAAGACCCTGAAAATGTGCTCATTTGGACCCAGATGGTTGACTTACATTATGCCCATGCATGCATGGACCATCTGGGTCCGAATGAGCACATTTTTAATATCTATCTGGGCAAATCCATGTAGGGCCACCATGGAAACTGCGGACAAACCCATATGGGGCCCATAATGTGTGCCCTTACTTATCCTATATGGGGCCCACCTATGTGTGCTGGCAGGGTTGTTTCTGTCCTGTACACAATTTGCCCACAACACTCTTGCCCTTTTCAGCAATAAAAATAAAAGTTCATACCTCCATTCCTCAAAAACTGTAGACCACCCCATCATGTCCCTCCTCAATGCACACAAACTGAAATCAACTGACTGTAGTGCAGGTGCATGTTTGTCTGCCCCCCCCCTTCTATCAAGATGATGTGCAGATAACTCAAGAAGCTTTGTAACTCAAGTAACAATGTAACTGTAATTTAGAAACTCTAATTATTGAATTTATTACAGTAATGCATTACATTACTGCTTTCCTGAAAAATGTAGTGTGATTACAGTAATTACCTTGGAACACATTACACCCAACACTGTTTAAATGAATAAATTCAATCAGCATTAATGGAGGAAAGGGCGAGCACGCACACTTTTTGTCTTACTCGTGCTTTCAATAAGGAGGGAGCAGGTTGAGTGAGGGATGCATTATTTGTGTCAGAGTAAGAAAGAGAAAAGAGAGTGGGGAGGTCTGTTTTTAATGAGAGGAGAGAGACAAAGAGGCAAAGCTACTGGAATGTCAGCAAGAAAGCTGTGTGTATGTATACACACACACGCACACGCATACACAAAAACAACAAACAAACTATAGTCCGTACACGCATCACCAAAACAGTGTCCAAGCACGCACTGCCATACTTATGTGCACAAGGGCACAGTCATCGCTGTGTGTAGAGAAAAGCACATTTGAACCACACACACACACACCAACCCAGGCTCGCCTGTTTGGAGCTGCGATGAGCCGTGTAAAATGAAGAGCAAACATACCTGGATGTCATTATCGCCAGACTTCAGAACAGCTTATTGCTTAAACATAGGGCCCTGTAACCAAACTTATGTGTGCGTGTGTGCATATGCTTTTTATTTTCGCAAGCATGAAGTATCTTTGCACATCTGTGTGCCAACAGATGAGCGTGTGCGTGTTATCTGTATGCCAGGTTTTAATGCTTCCTCTGTGAATACATGGCATGAGAAATACACACCAGCATTACTGCATCGCTACAACAATAAGTTTGCACTAAACCTTTGCGTTTGGTTTGTTTTTGCATGTCTGTCTTGCTTTCTTTCTTTCTTACTTTTCTTAGTGTGTGCCCTCACTGCACACACTCATCCATAACATGTGTTTTGACATTCCTTCAAAGCACCAACAAAGCCTCTTAATTTCTCCCATTTGGCTATCCTGTTGTTACAGCTCTGACATTTCTGCATTTTTGTGGTTTCACAGTCTGTGGCAAAAAAAAAAAAAAGGGGGACCTGTAAGGGGAAAAGAAAAAAAGGAAGAAATAGAAAAGGGGAGTAAATAA